>JAJPUD010000588.1:246227-293138 GCA_023553655.1 Myrmecobius fasciatus
GCTCTGGCTCTGGCTCTGGCTCTGGCTCTGGCTCTGGCTCTGGCTCTCTCTCTCTCTCTTTCCCCCTCTGTCTGTCTCCATGTGCTACTGTTTGCATATGACATTTTGCTGATCTCATTAAGTCCCTTAATAATGAATAAATATTGGATTATTATTTTAGGGGGAAAAATGGCTATGGTGCTTAAAAAAATTTTTTTTAATCTAGGTGCGCTTAAAATAAAACTTTGGTGAACCATAATGCTTTGGTATTATAGCTAGTTGCATTTTCTGATTAACTGAGAGATAGAAAGCTATTGTTGAAAACTTTTTTTAAAATACATATTAATATCCTTTCCAGCTTTAATTAGTATAGTTACTGAACATAATTAAATCCTGTATGACTGAGAATAGTTCATCTTCAGGTTAATTCAAATAAAGCAATGAGATATTACATTTGTATGACAAAAACACTAAGATTTCTTCTTGAAATATGCATATATTTGTAATGGATCGGCACATACAGAGAGTATGTTCTTGACATTCAGCTTCCTCATGTGCAGATTTTAGGGATCCTGATTCTAGGAGAGTGCTGAGGACATGGAAGGGATGACATTTCACAAGTCAAGTACACTGATGCACTTTGTGAATGCATAGCCCCTCATTTCACATACATATACACACATCCAACATGCATGTGCACTTCCCATACACACTAACATGCACACACATGAATACACACATGCACAGCAAATAAGGATACAGTATGCAGAGAAAGAAAATCATGACAATAAGTAAAAGAAATTACACTGATAATGGAGATAAACTTTGAGACTTTTTCATTGCAAAATCAAATACTACAGCTTATAAAATTATATTCACCAAATGACAAAGAAATATATTCTTTTTGTTGTTATTGAGTCCTGACTCTGTGACCTCATTCTGGGGTTTTCTTGGCAGACATTCTGAAGTAGTTTGCCAATTCTTTCTTCAGCTCATTTTATAGATGAGGAACTGAGGCAAACAGGGTTCCCAGTGACTTTTTCTTCAGTCACACAGCTAGGAAATGTTTGAGAACAGTTTTGAACTCATAAAGATGAGCCTTCTTAATTCTCAGCTCAATGCTTGATCCAGTGTACCACCTTAACTGTGTAGGGTATACAAAGGCTGTTAGCTGGTCTTGTTTACCACTCCACTAAAAAGATTTTGTCAAATGATTAATGACTGCTTAGTAGGGAAATCCAGTTGGCTTTTTTCCCCAAGCTTTATTCTACTAATCTCTGTTGTTTTTGATAATCTGGACTATTTCTTTCTCTTTTTGTTAATTAATTTTTTCCCCTCATGAACAAAAGTTTATTTTTTCTTTTCACCCATCCCCACCCCAATTGGAAAATTTAAAAAATGAAAAATCCTCATTTATAAAGACAGCAAATTTCAAGTCTTTTAGCATTCTTTAGTTTACTTGCACATTTTTTTCTTTTGGAAAGATTTCAGCTTTCTTCATCTAGGACAAGGAGAAAGGAGCATTTGTCATTTTCTGAGACAAATGCAACCCTTGATGTTCAGAATAAACTAATGATTTCTATCAAGTACCGTAAGCATCCATTTTCAACTATGCTCTAACTCCTTGGATAAAGCGGGCTACAAGTACATTTTTCTTATTTTCCCGTATTAGAATATGGAATTTTTGAGAATGAGAACTGTGTTGTTGTTGTTGTTTATCTCAACTTGCATCCTCAGAGCTTAGTTCAGTATGTTATATAGAGTAGGAGCTAATCCATATTTCTTGTTGTAATTTATCTACAGACAGAAGACCCATATCAATAAAAGTATAAATCTTTAAAAATAAAGTTTTACCATCAGTATATTTTTTGTAGTTTTTTTTTCCTTTCCCTTAAAAATAAAGAACAGGAAAAAAGGAAAAAAAATAAAAAAAAATAAAGAACAGGGAGTGGTGGATATCTTGGAAAACTGAGGATTCAAATGAGCTGGGCTTTAGTCATGTGAGATTTTTCTAGACTATATCTTGGGGGAAAATATGGTAACTAGTTGTTCTTTATCATTTGTTGAGAAATTTAGGTGAGGTATAAAGAAAAACTTCCTAACAAAGTTATTTACTTATTGGAATTGTTATCAAAGGATACATTGCTGTGAAAGACTTAAATTTAGTTTAGTTCTAGAAATCGCTCTGATTTAGCCACAGAATTTCTTAAAATACCAGCTCCCCAAGAGAAACTCATGATTTTTAGCAAGAATGGTGAAAAAATTTCCTATTCCAAAATAATCCTTTTAGAGTTAAGAAGTTGAGTAGATTTCTTCTTCTGCCTAGTCATATGCTTGATCTTATGTTACTAAGTCTTGTGATTGAAAGAACAGCAGTGTGTTGAATCCATGATAAAGAGATTAGTGGCCTTGGGCTTGTTCAACAGACATCTACTTTAGTGTCTGTCTTCTGCTATTTTTGATTTCCAGAAACAATAGTTGGATTCTTTTTTGTAGTTTGAATAGATATGCTTCTTAGGCTTCCTAGATATATAAAGTGGCAGTAGAGCCAAATCTTATTAGACTAGCACTTTTTATATTGGAAACTAAATTGCATTTTCATATTTTTTGGGGGGAAGTGGGATGGGCTGTGAAATGATATTGCTTTAATGATATTTGCCTATTAAAATTATCTCAACATTTGAAGAATTATGTTTCATCTGATGCATACATTTTTAAAAATATGGTAGAAAATGTGAAAATTATTGATACAGATTCTCAATTTTCAGTTTTACTGAGGGCATAATATGTGTATGTGAATATATGTATGCATATATGTGGAAAATAGTTAAATGCCTCCTTCTGTGTAGTTAAATTCCTCTTTCTCTGTGTGTGTGTGTGTGTTTGTGTGTGTTTGTCATTCCTAATTCTGTATTCTTTGGTGGCTTTTCTCCTGCTATATATTCAGGATGGATTGATTTTCATTATTTTGGGAATAATGTCTCTGAGTCGGTGAAATATAAGCAATATGATTATTTCTAGGCCAGTAGAGATCCGTGTATTATAGATGGAAAAAAAAAATTAATTCCTAGTAGAAATGGTATATTGATTTAATAGTTACAATATTTTGATTTACACAAGGCCAAAGTAGCTGAAATCTACCTCTATTCCACTTCCCCTTCTTCTCCCCCAAAGTAACTAACTAGACAAGCCTAAAAAGTTTATAATGGAATAGGGAAATAGTGGCAATAGACCAAAACAAATAACTTTTTGGAAGTGTTTTTTTGTATTTGTTTTTATAAGACAAGCTTTGAAGTAGAGAAAACAATGAATTAAAAAAAAAATAACACCTTGCTATATTGTACATAATGCAATGGTGTGAGAATTTTCTCACTTATTACAATGTATCAATTCAGTCTTAGCTAACTGAGGTTAAGAGAATTTAGGTCACTTGCTTATGTCAGAGTGACTTTTTTCAGAGTCCAAAATTGTAAGTATTACATATACCCTCGTCAACTTTCTTTTATTACAAAGAAGGGACACTAGTAGCTTATGTCTCTTTATTTTTCAAAGGGCTTTCACATCCATTAGCTTATTACTAAGGTAACAAAACAAGTCAACATTGCAAAGTAATTCATTGCTCCATTTAAAATTGTTCTTGAATGTTCATTTTACTGTCCAAATCAACTTGTGCTATAATTCATTCTCTTCTCTCAAACCATTTATTTAAAATAAATAGCTGTCATAGTAGTAATGGGAAGCTTAGAAATTAGGCTTATTTAGAGCATACTGTGGTGTTAATAACAACATTAAATAGACAGGGAAGAATTATGGAAACTTAGAAGTTATATATATGCTAAACATGCAAAACAAAGCACATCATACATAACACACATTTCTTAAAAACCAACTCAGTATAAACAAGAAAAATGGCTTCTCTAAAGACTATATAATGCCACCAGATGTGTCCTTCCCCCAAATGAGCAAAAGACTGATTGACTGACATTAGTTATTAAAATAGAATGTTAGAATTTTAGAAATGAAAAGGAGCTCTGACATCATCTAATCTAAACTTCTAGTATTCAGACATAGAAACCAAGGCCCAGAGAGAAATAATAACTTACAGAGTTCTAGGGATTATTAATGGCTATTCTCCTGATGGCCATTCTCAGGCTCCTTTTACCACACTACATTTCCAGATACAAACAACTTTCTTCCAAAGTTCAACTTAACTTAAATATTTTCTACAGCCTTAGGACCATTTAAAGAATTGTTGTGTTTTTGTGTGTATGTAAAATATTCTTATTTTATTTGCAGAAGAAATAAATAGCTTCTCTTCTTCAGTTAATGGCCTTATTAAAACATGCTGAATAAGTTGCAACTCATTGCAATTAATCTGTAATATAAAACAGTGATATGTTTTAACATTTTAATCTTATTTTTATTGTTATCTTCCGTTTTTATATTCTTTCATTTCTAAATCAACCTCTTTCCTACCCAATAAACTATCCTTTGTAAAAAAGTTTTTTAAGTTAAAAAAAAAAAAGCAGTTTAGCAAAACAAACTAACACATTCACTGTATATAACTATATATGCAATGTTTAACACCATAATGCTCTATTTCTATAAAACATGGAGAGAAGTACATTTGCTCAATTCTTCTTTAAGGCTAAGGTTGACTATTATAATTTTGCATTATTCAGTTTTGCTTTTTTGTTCTTTGTGGTTGGAGTAATTGCACAATTTGCATCAAAAAGATTAACCACTGAGGAAAGAGGGATGGCCTACTTACTCACTGTATCCTTTTTAAAGAGAGTAATGCTAAATTATAACCCTCTCCTCCAGTTTGAGAACTCTGTCAGAGGTCTTGGAAAAGGTGGGGGAGAGGCCTATGCCCTTCCCCCTACCTTGATCATGCTGTCAACTTAAATAAAGGAGCATATATGTCTTGCTTGCTCCTTCTGGCAGATCAAATAACTATACAGAGGTGAATAAATCCTGCATTGAAGGAAAATATATTAATTCAAGACAATAAAATGATGATAAATTATCTAAAGTATGAGACCTATAGTAAACAAATATTATTGGGCAAAGGAAAAGAAACTTTGAAGTGAGAGAAAAAGCTAGAGTCTGGGGATACTTTTTTCATGGACCACTGAGTGGTCTATTCCACTTGATTTGGTGACCAATCCATCGGATACAGACACTCTTCATTCAAGATCCACAGTCTTCTCAAATTTGCTGAGTCCTTCAGTGCTGAGACAGTAAATGTAGCCAATAATAAACATTCAAGAAAGCTTAGTACATGTTCCACAAGATATACTCCAATCCACTCTTACTACAAGCCCCAGATATTTTCTGTAATTTCTTAGGTGATATTTTAGCTGAATCATCTAGCTAATTTCCTCTACTCTCCAATTTTTTTCACCTGCATAGATGAAGCCTTGTATTATATTGTAAGACCTTTTAGGAATTTTCCTTCATTGAGCTAAGCTCAACTAATTCTACCTATAGAGATCACTATGGAGCACTATCAGAGGAAATGGGTCTTGGAAGAAGGAAATTTAACATTCTATGTAATAATAAAAGCAGATACTTTAGTTTTTAAGAAAAATAATTTTAAGAGGGCATAAAAACTGAAGTTAAACTAATAAGAGAAGGTATTCTTTGTCATTAAAATAAAGAGCAAATATATTGTGCTTGAATAATCTTCAGAGGAAGAAAAATAATAGTGTTCTAGTTTTGGCTGTATATGGGGTATATATAGTTTTGTCCCTCCATACTGTTAGTTAATAATATTCCTTTCAATTTAGATAGTATGTTTTAGTAGTGGGTGTCCTCTGTGGTTTATGTATCAGGAGTAGACACCAAGCTAATATTATTATTTGCCATATTTCCATTTTCCACTTTTGCAAAATCATTGATTTCCTCCCTTCTTTAAAATGAATAGAACCTTGGATTGCTTGCCATTTAGGGGAGGGGGTAGGAGGAAGGAGGGGAAAATCTGAAACACAAGGCTATGCAGCGGTCAATGTTGAAAAATTGTCAGTCCATATGTTTTGAAAATAAAAAGCTTTTAAAAAAAATGAATAGAACCAGTTTTCCCCTCCTCACCCATTGATCCCCAAAACATGTGCACATGTGTTATTGGGAACCAGCATACTTTCTTACTATTTTTAAAAGTCTTATATCTTTGTTTAAGAATTACAATAATTTCCCTGTATATTCTTCTTCATCCCTCCCCCCCACACACACATACTCCAGAGCTCTCCTTTGTAATAAATAAGAAAATAGTCCATGCTAAGTATATAATGGTGGATATCTCAGAGGATCCTTTAGATGTTACAATGGCAACCCATAAGTTCTCTCCTAGCCACCTTTTCACAAATTTACAGATAGCTTTAATTAATTCATTGACCATCAAATTCTTGTAAAATGTGGTTTTTCCACCAGGTGGTGCTACACTCAAGCCACCAGCCAATAAATTTTAGCATGCCTCCTTGCTGGGACACAATTCTTTCTAAAGGGTCTAGTATGTCTGCCCATCAGTGGGCGTTTAGCTTGAAAACTCTTAAACTATTCCGCACTCACTATCCAAGCTCTACTTGTCTATATTTCATATTAGACACTATTCAAAATTCAATATTGACAAAAGTGAAATGCCAATCCAAATTATTAGAAAATTTATAAATTATAGGAAAATTTCTAGGATTTACCCTTGACATCTGGAAAATTAACTCTGATTAGTCCTCTATATTTTGTTACACAGGCAATTCATACTTTATATACATCATTTATTTTGCACATACACACACACACACACACATCGGTTTGCTCATCAATAAAAAATAGAGTGGCCTCTAAGGTCCCTTCTAGTTCTAAATCTATGATTCTAGAAAGAGAAACTTGTTAAGAGTTACATTGTGGAGCAAATTGGCTGTTTGCCTTCCACTGATCTTCTTTAGAATTCTTTACCCTCCTGTGGTACCCAAAGCATTACTTCAAATCCTTCCACCTCCTGCAGCTTTTGAAGGGATTACAGGAAAAGGTTGTGCTTGTAGGGGATCCAGAGCTCTCCTTTGTAATAAATAAGAAAATAGTCCATGCTAAGTGTATAGTGGTGATATATGATATCACTGTGATAATATTATGATAATGATAATGATATTTAATGAGGCCCCCAAGACGGTCACCAGAGAGTGTAGGAAGGGGAGAAGGTAACACTCTTCATCTTTCTTGATAATGAGACTTTTCTCAGGATATCAGTTCAATCTTTCTCTCCTCTGTTGTTTTTTGCAACACTACTCTGGATCTGTGGATAGTACTTTAGACCCCCAAACCTGTTGCTTTTCAGTTAAACATTTCTGTTTCTCACTATAGCTTCTCTCTTATCTTCTTCCTGGAACCTGAAACAAATAACAGAACGAAAGTTTAAAAATGAATAGTGGAAAGTGTGTGCATGCACATCTGCAGCATCTCCCAAAATCTGCTTTATTCCTGCTTTTAGCTGGCCCTCAACCTGTCCTGTTTTCAGTGTCTGCTTGACTCTCCCCTGAAGCAATTTTGTTCCCTCAGAATGATACATGTTTCAGACTTCTGCTACATGAAGAAAAACAGTCAAGAAATCCTCACCAATATAAGTAACTGTCTGGTACTTGTGACACCCATTCTCCTCCCCACTTCTCTTCAGAGAATAAGAAATGTTTCATCATCTGTGCTCCAGAGAAAATAGTTTAGAATTACATTTTTTCTACTATAAGACTGTAAAGCATTTGTCTTCACAAGAAGTTTTATCATCTGGAAAACTAGGACTTTGGACTGAATAATCTCTAAGATCTCTATCAGTTCTAACATTCTATCAATCAATAAGCAACACTATATGCCAGGTACTGTGGTAAATAAATACTAAGAAAGCAAAAAAATAAAAAATAAAGAGCTCGTAATCTGATGGAAGAAATGCCATGCAAACAACTATGGACCAACAATGACATACAGGATATATTGGAGATATCAGTAGATATCTCCAATTAGTATTAGCATTAAAGGAGATCCCTGTACCTCTAACCGGTCTCTAATAGGTAGCATAGTGGATAGAGTTTAAATAAGAGTTCTCTGAATTCGAATCTCACCTCACTAATTTACTAGCTGTGTGACTCTGGGCAAGTCATTTAATCCTGATTGCCTAAATTTTCTCATCTGTAAAATGATCTGGAGGAGGAAATGGCAAACTACTGCACTATCTTTGCCAAGAAAACCCCAAAAGGAGGTTGCAAAGAGTCAGACGGGACTGAAATGACTGAATGACAAAAAAATGGGACTCTGTGCAAGTTATCATTTCTCCCTGGACTTTGATATCCATGTGTGAATACTAGTAATTTGGATTAGATAATCTCAGAGATCCTTTTCACCTCTAAAATTTTAACATCCTATTTTAATAGTTATTGTCAATCAATCAGTCTTTTTTTTTTTTTTTCATTTGTTTGTTTTGGAAAAGGCCTCATCTGGTGGGATTTTATATAGCCCCTACAGAAGTCATTTTTCTTTTTATACTGAATAGGTTTTAAAGAAATGTGTGTTGTGTATGATGTATTTTGTTTTGTATATTCATCATATATAGAGCATACTATGTTGTTAGTAACAGTATTAAATAGACAGGGAAGAATTATGAAAACTTGAAAGTTATGTAATGGAATTCAGAGTCAAAAGGGACCTTAAAAATTGCCTAGAGCAGGAGTTATAAACTTGGAGTCTAGGACTATGGCCAGATTTCAGGCATCTGTGAATCTGATGGGGGATGAGATGGTCTATAATCTTAATTTTTTTTTTCTTTTCTTTTTTTTTTTTTTTTTTTGTTGCTGAGGCATTTGGGTTAAGTGACTTGCCCAGGGTCATATAGCTAGGAAGTATTAAGTGTCTGAGGCTGGATTTGAACTCCTTACTTTAGGACCAATACTCTATCTACATGTAATCTTAATTTTAACATATTGAATTGTACTATAGATAAATGTTGTGCTCCTAAGATTCCTAGAATATAATCTATATGTTTTATTTTATGCATTTAAAAACTGCTTGATCAATTCTGACAGACATGGCTGTTTTCAGTTGTGAGGTGATTCAGGCCAGTTTCAATGGACTTTATGAAGAGAGCCCTCTGTATCCAAAGGGAGGACTGTGGGGACTGAGTGTATGTAGATCACAATGAAGTTTTTTCACTTTTTTAAATTGTTGTTTGCTTGCATTTTGTTTTCTTTCTCATTTTTTTTCCTGTTTGATTTGAATTTTCTTGTGCAGGAAGATAATTGTGGAAATATATATAGAAGAATTGCACATGTTTAACATTTGTTGGATTATTTGCACCTAGAGGAGGGAGTGGGGGGATGGGAGGGAAAAAAATTTGAAACACAAGGTTTTGCAAGGGTGAATGTTGAAAATTTTCTATGCATATGTTTTGAAAATAAAAGGCTTTAAATTTTAAAAAAAGATAAATTTTAAAACAAACAAAAAACATTGTTTGTAGGAGGGGGCCATAGACTCCAGCAGAAGGGTTCCATGACACAAAAAAGATTAAGAACTTCTGATCTAGACCTCTCCCTTCATTTATAGATGAGGACCACAGAGGTTACACAGACCTGTCCCTTCATTTATAGATAAGGATCCCAGAGGTTACACAATACAAATTGGGAATAAGTATCAGAGCTGGGATCAAAACTCCCTGAATTCTGATTCCCAGATCTAGAGTTATTCCCACACCAATATATTATCTGCTCACCCATCCTATCCCCAGCTCGCTAAGGAATGAAGGCCTATGTTGAAGAGATGTGAGAGTAACCTTTCTTTTCTTCAAAATTACATTCCAGGGTTTGTTTTTTGTTTTTTGTTTTGTTTTTGTTTTTTGTTTTAGATGGGGCTGCCATTTTGATGAATTGATCAATCATGCTGCTTGTGTTATACTTAGAGGCTTACATGTCAAAGATGTGTAATTATCATTTGAAATGACTACTGGAATTTCCAGTTATTATTCCATTCTTTCTTGTTTCTGCATATCTTTTCATGTTCCCTTCACCATTGGTCAATAATCCTATTCATTCAGGGTCTTAAGGTTTAAAAAATGCCTTATGTTCATCATCTTATTGAATCCTCATGAAAACCATATAAATGAATGTCAAACAGGTTATCAGGGTGATCTGGATTCAGATTTTGCCTCAGGTACTGGTTACCTGAGCAAGTCCTTTAAGTCAGAAAGATTTATGTTCCTGAGTTCAAATCTGGCCTGACACTTATTGGCTGTGTAACTCTAGACAAGTCCCTTAACACTGTTTGCCTCAGTTTCCTCATCTGTAAAATGAACTGGAGAAGGAAATGGCAAACCACTCCAGTATCTTTGCCAAGAAAACCCACAATGGAGTCACAAAGAGTTGGCCACAACTGAACTAAGTGAACAAAAAAGAACAGTACTAATTTACATGGACTAAGACAAGTCAAAAGTCCCAACCTAAGGTTCTAAGAGTCAGCTTAGGTTATCTAGCAAGTTTTTGGAAGCGCTTTTTTCTTCTCTATTATTTATTTCAACACTTCAAAATAAATCTATGATTTTGTTGTTATGGAGATTTCTCCAGGAGAAATTGCAACCTCCTCATATCTTAGGTAATGATTTGATGAGCTGAGTAAAAGTAAGAGATTTTCTGTCATACCTAAGAAACATTTAAATTTCACATTGACTGGGTGCTTAACAGCTGTAACAATACAAACTCTGATAGGTTCTATTATACTGGGCACATGGCTGGCTACAAGTGACATGACTATTGCCTATTGACCAACCTAGCTAAATTGACCAAGAGGTGATGAATTCTTTTTGTCCACATCTTCTCTTGGAAATGGTCTCAAAAAGTATATGTGTGTATAGAAAGGAGTTTGAGACCTACATTGCTTAAAGGTATTCACACCAATGAAATCACAAATATTTTAAAATAGTGAATTGTTTTGAAGTCTTCCAGACAATTGATTCTTATCATTTTCCCTGCATTTGTGTCCTATGAACCTCCAGATCTTTCCATCTTTCTTGAAGTTTAATCCTCCTTACATGGGTTATCTGTCCATATTAGAATGTGAGCTCTTTGAAACTAGAGACTGTATTGTTGTTGCTATTTTTTTTGGGGGGGGGAGGGAATTCTTATTGTACCTAAATGAATTTTCATTCATTATAATTACTGGAGACTGGTAATAGCAGCATAAAATATGCTACCTAATGTCATGAACAACTGTCTTAATAATAATGCATTTTCTCTCTTTTTTCTCCAACATTTGAAGAATTTCCAACGTCTTGCTTTGCAATGTTACAAAACGTGTGTCATTCTGGTTTGTAGTTATAGACCCTTCTACAAATCAGACACTTCCTGCAGATGAGGTGCAGGCAGCCATAAGGTAATTGGCATTCCATTTTATTTTCTTCTAAACCTATTTTTCTTTGGTGAACAAACATGTTAATTTATCTAAAATTTATTTATATACATGCCAAATAAGTCTATCCTGTTCTTTTCCTCCTTTATATAAGTGGGCCAAGAGATCAAGAATTGCATACTCTTAGTTGTAACTGTTAGACATGACCTTCTGAAATGCTGTCCATACTCTTCCCCCCTCCCCTCATTTTGAGACATTTTTAAGAATTACTATTAAGAAATAGTACTTTTGACTTCCTACAATAAATAAATGAATAAATAAATAACTCTCATAACACCAAAAAACAAACAAAAAGCAAAAAACAAAACAACAATGGCTCTTAGAAACCATGTAGAGTTAAATCACATACATTTTAAGTGATAACAGACTAATAGTTAAAGAAGTAAGAAGTCAGGTTATAGAACAAAGAACTTCTGTAAAGCACATGTTGTGGTTGTAGTTGTTGTTTGTCCTTCATTTTCATAGAGGACCAATTCCATCATGGGTGCCATCCTGATTTGTGTGTAAACTGGATTTAAGTGAGGCAGAATTGTGCAAAGTTGTTAGCATCACTCTATCTTTCTGAGTCAAAGTAGGACTATCCATGCATGACCTATTATGAAGGGTTTTTTTGGTCCTGAACTATTAATTTATTAATGTATGGTTCTATCATTGGAATTCCTCCTCTCTTCCTGGTGACTTGGCAGTTATTTGAAACAATAAGTTTCATGGTAAGTATCATGGTGAATAAAGTGTAGTCAGGAAGATCTGAGTTCAAATTTGACCTCATAAACTTACTAATAGAATGATCCTGGGCAAGTCACTTAACTCAATATGCCTTGCTTTCTTCATTTATGAAATGAGCTAGAAAAGAAAATGGCAAGCAAACCACTACAGTATCTCTCCCAAGAAAACGTGAAAGAGGTCATAGAGAATTGTATATGACTGAAAAACAACTGAAAATTAGAATTTTCTTTTACTCTCTCATCATGACATTTAATAAATAGTATTTACTTCATATTTACATATTTAATATTTTAATAATTTTTTCTGGGACTCTAACTTCTAACATCCATCTTCTGTACAAATTTTTACTCCACAGTGTGTAGTATACGCTGTGATATACCAAAATATTCACTTTTTGAATTAAAATTTAATGAAAATGTTTAGTATATAGTATAACTGTGTCATCTGGCTGGTGGAGACAATTTAGTATTGAACATTTCAGAGTTATGGGTTTCAGTCACAAATGATAAGTGCTATGGGAAGGATAAGAAGATGATGATAGCCTAAAAAGATAGCCTGGACTGGATACTGTATAATCAAGCACTAAGCCTAAGAAAGTCTCTACCTGTTCAAAATTAGTGAAGTAAACATATGGAACAAGGACTGGGAGCTGAGACTACATAGGATCAAAGATATAAAACTAGAAAGCCCATTAGGTCATCAAGCCAAGCTCATTACTTTATAGATGAGAATAGTGAAGTCCAGAGAGATTAAGTGACTCTCCTATATTTCATTGGGCAGTAAGCAAAAGAGCAAGGACTTGAACTTAGGAACTCTGTCTTCCAATGCTACACCATTTCCATTTTAGCATATTAATATATCAAAGTTCTCATGAACCTACTAAAGATGCATTATTTATTTATTTTTTTATTAAAGCTTTTTATTTGTATAACATATGTATGGGTAGTTCCCCAGCATTGATCTTTACAAAGCTCTCCATTACAACTTTTATCCCCAGTCCCCTCCTCTCCCCTAGATGGCAGGAAATCCACTACATGTCAATAATATTGAAATACTTGACAAGTTGTACAAGAAAAATCCTATCTACAAGAAAAAAAAGAAAATCAGAGAAAGGAAACACAATGCAAGCAAACATCAATAGAGATCATGAAAATGTTACGTTGTGGTCCATATTTCATATCCCTCTCTCTGGGTGTATATGGTTTTCTTCAGTGAACAATTGGAACTGGTTTGAGACAATTCTTTGTTGCAGAGAGCCATGTCCATCAGAATTGATCATCATGTAATACTGTTGTTGCTGTGTATAATGATCTCCTGGTTCTGCTCGTTTCACTCAGCATCAGTTCATGCAAGTCCCTCCAGGCCTCTCTGAAATCGTCCTGCTGGTCGTTTCTCACAGAACAATAATATTCCATAACATTCATATACCATAATTTATTCAGCCACTCTCCAATTGATGGGCATCCCTTCAGTTTCCAGTTTCTAGCCACTACAAAAAGGGCTGCCACAAACATTCTTGCACATGTGGGTCCCTTTCCGTCCTCTAAGATCTCTTTGGGATATAGGCCCAGTAGAAACACTGCTGGGTCAAAAGGTAAGATGCATTATTTTTTAATAAAAACAATAGTTAAGATTTATTTAGCACTTATGTTGGGCTAGGCACTGGGCTAAGCACTTTACAATTATTCTCTCATTTGAAACTCACAACAACCTTGGAGGTAGGCGCTTTTATTATCTCCATTTTACATTGATTCATCACATATCCAGTAAGTGTCTGAGGTCAAATTTGAACTCATGACTTTCCAATTCTAGACCTAACTCTCTATCTACCTCCTAATTGCCTTAACTTCTAAAACTATGGTACCTTAGCACTATCTATATAACCCACTAGTTAATGACCTGTCTATGTGGAGATAAAGAATCCTTCATCGATTTAATCTAGCTTCCTTCTTATCATTATTTTCTGACAGTGCTATCTTCTCTAGATAGACAGCAAAACCTCCAAAGGAATTCCAGATTATCTGTATGGTTAGTTTCCAGGGTAACTAGAAAGAATTACAACAACATATGAGTCCAATTGGGGCTTTCTAGGCAAAGATACTAGAATGGTTTGCCATTCCCTTTTCCAGATCATCTTACAGATGAGGAAACTGAGACAAAGAGTAATAAGGGACTTGCCCAGCATCATACAGTTAATTGTCTTAGAACAGAACTGAACCCAGAAAGAGGAATCTTCCTGATTCCAGACCAGGTACTCTTTTCCACTACACTATCTACCTGCCCTTTTATTATAATAGTTTATATCTTAACAGGATATTATATTAGCGCTTCCTCTAGCTCCCCTCCCCTCACTTCTTCCCATTAGCAATCAGCCAATAGGTCACTTGAGTTTTTAGCAAAGACATATACTCAAATGACAGAGTAACAAAACATCCCCATGACTGGGATGCACGCTCCACAAGTACCCATCCATGGGGTATGAGCATCCATGGGAATGAGTAGAAAAAATTTCAAATACCATAGTAATGAGACATAAATCTAAGACGTGTGATCTTCTGAGATAAAGCTCTTGGGGCTAGAGGTCTGGAAGATCCTTCTCTCCTTGTAGAGTTTTCACTCAGTCCCCTTGAGTACAACATCACTGCTGAATTTCTGGATCTGTCCTTCTCCCTAAAGTGATTTTCTTCTCTGCTGCTGGGGTCACACTTTGAAGATGCTTCCTCCTTTGGTGCCTGCCTCTCTGCATTCATGGCTGCCTGGAATATGTGTTTCTGCTCAATACTGGGTACAATATTTTCTACTGGTCTAGCTTTATAGCTTCAAAGCTATGGGGTCAATATTGGAGGATGAAAGGATTAGTCAGCTAACTATAACAATAAGCATTTATTAAGTACTTACTGTGTGTCAGGAACAGTGTTAATTACTGGAAATACAAATAAAAGCAAAAAAAAAAATTAAGTAGAGATAGTCTCTTCCTTCAAGGAGCTTATACTCTAAAGGGGGAATTTCAACACAAAAAGAAACTGAAAGAGGAAAGGAAAAGAAGGAAGAGAGTATCTATTTAGTACCAGGACATGATGGAGAACTCCAAAAGAATGCAATCTTGTGGAAAATGATATAAGTAGTATACTATTCTGCCTTTTGTTCATTTTAGGTTATGTGTGTCCACATGATTTTGCCTAGATGTGTCTTATAAGGTTGTAACTATAATAGAATCTTTAGAGTCTCCTTCTTTCACCCTTCTCCAAAGGAGTCTGGTTCTTGCCAGGAAGAAAATAGGAGCTTGGGGGTCTAAGGCTGGCCACTCAGCTCTCCTCAGAGAGATGGGGGACTAGCTAGAACAAGATTTATCTCCTTTAAATGTTGTAATTCATAAAGCAACAGTAGGCAAATTCTAGCTAAAGAGCCAGAACCAGCCCACCTCCTGTATTTATAAAACCTCCAAGTCAAGAAAGGTTGTTTTTAAAAACATATTTTAAGGTATTGGCCCTAATTTGCTAGTCCCTAGTTGAGAGAAAAAAATGTTTAGATTCAAAGGGAAGAAAAGAAAAATTACTTAGTTCTTCCCACTCCCTCCCCCAAGCGCTCTCTCCCCCCAGGAAGCTCCAAGGATGTAATCTCTTCCACTCTGAAACTTTTGAAATTTGTCCAAAGTTTAGCTATTTAAAATCTCCACTAATGTAGCTAATTTGTTTGCACAGCTAATCCTGTTGTTTCCTTTTTGACTCCATCAGAGAAGTAATTCCACTTCATGAAGGGATCACATTAATACTTCATCATGTGCATTATGTATCTCCATCAACTGAACTAAAGGGGAGAGGTCACATACCCTCTCCATTACATGAAAATAACAAAAATTCAAATCATTTGTACTAACCACTCTAGGCAGGATTCATTTTCAAGTACCTTGTGGTCAAATAAATTGAACAAATGTAACTAGGAGAACCAATCGACTGCTCCATTAGTTTGTTGTTTCACAACAAACTGTAACAGATCTATAAAGACTAAGGGTTGTGAGAAATTAAAGCAATCTGAATGATGTACTACTAATTTATTTTTTTAATCTGCTGCTTTTGAGCAAAAAAGAAACAAATATTTAGATCTGATTTATGAGCCAAGTAAGTACTCTGAAAGGTTCCTTAGCTCAACCTCTTAATTTTGTTGTTGAAAATACAAGTTTATGCAAGTTTTTTAAAATATAGTTATTTCTTTGAAGACAGGAATTGATTTTTGCATTTTCCCCCCATTCCCAACATTTGACAGAGTACCTATCAGTTTGTTATTGTTCAGTTGTTTTGGTTTGCTGTTTCCTTCTCCAGCTCATTTTACCAGATGAGGAAACTGAGGCAAACAGAGTTAAGTAACTGACCAAGATCACACAGCTAGTCTATGAGGTCAGATTTAAACTCAGGAAGATGATTCCAGGCCAGGTACTCTAAACCCTCCACCACCTAGGTGCTTCACTTACCACTTATGAAATGCTTAATAAATATTTTTTGATTATTGATTGTTGATTGAATTCTAGGATACAGCTGTTGCTAATATCTTATGTTTTTTCACAGTAACATTGCTTCTATGTTGTTCTGATTGGTTACTGAATCTTTTGCTTCCATTCCCTATCCTCCATTCTCATCACACACACTTCATTTTCTTTCTTTCCTTTCCTCCCACTCCTTATCCTTCTCATCCTATTTTTAAATTTTCATAAGTATAAAATGTGAATCTCAGAACTGTATCTCACTGAAGTAATGTTTAGTTTTTGGTTTTGGTTTTGTTTTTTTCCTGGATTCATTATTTCCTATCTCACATTAAGCATGATCTACCAGCTATCTTGATTTCAATTTGTTGCCTTTTATCCTTACTACTTTGTTAACAAAAAGTAAATGTTTAATTTAGCCCAGTAGAACATAGAGGAGAAAGGACTTTAAGCAAAAGCGGTTTACTCACTGGTCCAGGAAAGATATGAAATAGCATTTTAAAGATAAAGGCTATTTAAGTTGAAGTTCTGTTTTGGGGGGGTGATATAATCCATTCATAGAATGGAAAATTTTGAATAGTTTAGTTTTCATCTTTGCCTCAAGTGAGATTCACTGTTGACTTGGAAATATCAGTTTCCCTCCCACCCCAGAGTTACCCATATTTGAATATGGATATAGAAACATTTCAAAATAAAGTGGAAATTATTTAAAATTATCCAGTGTTATTTGACAAAAACTGCTGGGATAATTGGAAACTAGTATGGAAGAAATTAGGCATTGACCCACACCTAACACCATATACGAAGATAAGGTCAAAATGGATTCATGATCTAGGCATAAAGAATGATATTATAAACAAATTAGAACAATGTAGGATGGTTTACCTCTCAGACCTGTGGAGGGGGAAGGAATTTGTGACCAAAGAAGAGCTAGAGGTCATCATTAATCACAAAATAGATAAGTTTGACTATATCAAGTTAAAAAGTTTTTGTACAAACAAAATGAATGCAGACAAGATTAGAAGGGTAGCAGTAAACTGGGAAAATATTTTCACATCCAAAGGTTCTGATAAAGGCCTCATTTCTAAAATATATAGAGAATTGACTCAAATATATAAGAATTCAAGCCATTCTCCAATGGATAAATGGTCAAAAGATATGAACAGACAATCTTCAGATGAAGAAATTGAAACTATTTCTGGTCACATGAAAAGGTGCTCCAAGTCACTATTGATCAGAGAAATGCAAATTAAGACAACTCTGAGATACCACTACACACCTGTCAGATTGGCTAAAATGACAAGAAATGATAATGATAACTGTTGGAGGGGATGTGGGAAAACTGGGACACTGATACATTGTTGGTGGAACTGTGAACGGATCCAACCATTCTGGAGAGCAATTTGGAACTATGCTCAAAAAGTTATTAAACTGTGCATACCATTTGACCCAGCAGTGTTTCTACTGGGCCTATATCCTGAAGAGATTTTAAAGGAGGGAAAGGGCCCCACATGTGCAAGAATGTTTGTGGCAGCCCTTTTTGTAGTGGCAAGAAACTGGAAATTGAAAGGATGCCCATCAATTGGAGAATGGCTGAATAAATTATGGTATATGAATGTTATGGAATATTATTGTTCTGTAAGAAACGACTAACAGGAAGATTTCAGAGAGGCCTGGAGAGACTTGCATGAACTGATGCTGAGTGAAATCAGCAGAACCAGGAGAACATTATACACAGCAACAAGACTATACAATGATCAATTTTGATGGACATGGTTCTCTTCAATAATGATGTGATTCAAACCAGTTCCTATTGTTCAGCAATGAAGATAGTCATATACATCCAGAGAGAGGCCTGTGGGAACTGAGTGTGAACCACAACACAGCATTTTAACGCTTTCTGTGAATATTTCCATGCATTTTGTTTTCCTTCTTAGGTTGTTTTTTCTTCTCTTTCTAGATCTGATGTTTCTTATGCAGTAAGATAACTGTATAGAATGTATACATGTATTGTATTTGTCATATAATTTATCCTATTTAGCATGTATTAGATTACCTGTCATCTAGGGGTGGGGTGTGGGGGGAAGGAGGGGAAAAGCTTGGGAAAAAAAAGTTTTTGCAAAGGTCAATGTAGAAAAATCACTCATATGTTTTGTAAATAAAAAGCTTTATAAAAAAAATTATCCAGTGTTTTGGGTTATTTGCATGATGACTTATCTCCACATTGAATAATAATTTAGAACTGATTTAGAATAGATTCTTGGAGCAGCTAGGTGATGCAGTGGATAGAGTACCAGCCCTGAAGTCAGGAGGACCTGAGTTCAAATATGATCTCCAACGCTTAATACTTTCTAGCTGTGTGACCTAAGCAAGTCACTTAAACCCAATTGCCTTGGCAAAATAGAATGAATTCTCATGTAAGAGTGTTCTCCCAAATCAGGAGTCTTTTTAGTCAGATTCTACCTATAGGCAGATGGGTCAGATATTTTTGTGATGAGGTCTCTCAAAAACCACCTGCATTCAACTTGCTGAAACTTGTTTTAAAATTCATTTTGCTGGCTTAAATCCAATGGGATTGTTGAAGTCTTAAGATGCAAGTAAGCCTGGGAAAAATAATACCTTAACATTTATGTCATTTTAACCTCAGGGAGAATGAGTTGACTAGATTGTTGCTGGGCAGCAGCCTAAAAAATTTGTGATAAAGCAAAGTGGAAAGATTACCATCAAAAATATAGAATATAGAGTCAGTAGGCATAATTTTTCTGAGGACTGGTCCTGCTGCCAATTCAGCTTCTATAGTCCACCGTTCTCTAAAAGGCCAAGTAATTTAATTTGCCCTGGAAACATTTAACAATTTGAAAATATGAGCACAACTTGAAATTTCATTTCATACAACAGAGGGCAGCAGCACCAAGGTCAGCTGCCCTACTGGCTTCTAGCAGTCCTCAAACCCAGCCAAGAAATATAAAGTATGCTAGGAATTCAGCAAACATTTGGAGAGAGAGAAAAGCATTATTTACACTGTGTAGTTCTCCTTATAAAGTTATTTATAATCACACCTGCTTTCAATTTTTATTGTTTCTTTTGCCCCTTTAGGATGAACAGAAACAGAATCAACCAGGCTTTCTTTTTGAATGACCAGACATTGGAATTCCTAGAAATTCCTGCCACTCTCGGACCCCCTACTGAGCCATCAACCCCTGTCTGGATAATCACATTTGGTGTGGTATTTTGCCTTGTCATAATTGGAATTGTATTACTGGTTATGTCAGGAATTCGTCAACGGAGAAGGTAAGAAACTTAGTGGATTGCCAACTGTTTCTAAATGAAGTGAGGTTAGATAATTAAGAAATGGATCATTTTGTTTTTCTCTATTCATGTAATTTAAAAAATATATGGGTATTTTCCAAGGTGGAGGTTGCCTGCTCTTACTTCATGTCCTAGTTATGAGAACACTGGGGTGTTCTGGAAGAAATGACACCTCTGATATAAGTCCTTTTCAGGGCTGCTCATCTACTTTTGGTGTCTACCTTCACCCAACTCTCACCTGTGATTTCAAGAAGCTGTAGCACACACAGCAGTCACACCCTAGTAAAACTGTCTTAATAAACAGGCAAAATGAGGTGGAAAACACCTGGTAAGGCAGGAGAGGGATGTTTGCCCTAGCCATATGAAGACTTCTGCTAGAATGGGAAGATGAGAATAATTTGTTCCAAAGGCCATAAAGGAAGCTGACATTGGTCAGACTTTGCAGATGCCAAAGTCATTCACTGCATTGCAGGCCATCACAAGTCATCTTGACTTTTGTCTTGACATTGAACTTTGATGACTCAGCCAAAGAAAATGAGGTTGACTATTTTGCCACATCACCTGTGATGCCATTGATCCTCTTCAAAAATGAAGAATGAACAACAATCTACATTATCTTCCTAATAATTTTTAAAGGATATGGAGACATTGTAACTTACAATGTTATTATACATATCAGGAAAATAGGGACCATTACCAAACATGGGAGTGAAGGGAGGAGCATACATTAAAGAGAGTAAGAGTGAGAACATTCTATATTAGCGGGAGTTGAAGCGGGAAAATTATACAGTGGGAGTGGGAAGGGGGAGAAACACAGATATCTTCTTCATCTCACCCTTTATGTTAGTTTGTATGACCTAAACCAGCTCAGAATTTCTGCACTGGTAAAAGTGGAAATGTGTCTGATATTTCTATTCATGGAAGATCCCTAATAGTCTGGTCTATTGGTAATTGTGTGGAAAGAGTCAGGACAGTGGTCTGAAATGGTCAGATTGTAAAACAGAGATTCTTATGTATACAAAGTCTTCAGTGTCCTCATCCCACCCGAATGTCTACCCTACACCCTAGAAATGCTGTTCTAGGACTACTGCCATCATGCTGTTCCCTGCCAAAAGCTTATTATCTACTACTTTTCTCTCTCTCACTCCTCTGGAATTTACCTATTTTATAGGGCCCATGTTGATATGATACTTGTGGACTGGCTGTCAGTCAGAAGAGTCCAAATAGCCTGCTATGTGGATATTACTATCCATATCCATCAACTTTTAAAACAGAAATTCTTAATCTTTTTCAGACTCATGGATCCTTCTTAAAATAATGTTTTAAATGCATAAAATAAATTATATAAAATTACAAAGGAAACAAATTATATTGAAATAGTTACACAAATATATATGTACATGTATATGTGTATGTGTATATATATATGTGTGTGTGTGTGTGTGTGTGTGTGTGTATGTGTATGTATGTGTGTGTATGAGGCATGGGAACTTAGATTCTGGGGAGAGGAAAGAATGTGAGCTGATAACCTAAAAATTCACTGATGCTGTTTGAAATGGATCTAGTCTAACTGTTTCTAGATGAGAGGAAGTGTTCACTGAACAGCATGAATCTAAATGTGTGACATGCATGACTACTTGCAGACTTTTAGGTGGTTTTTTTGTTTTGCTCCCCAGATTACAACTTCATAGCACTGACTGTGGGGCTGTATAACAGCTGGCAACTGATGATTGGTGGGGTTTAAGTCTGTTTATATTCTACAGCACATACCCCCCTGAGCTCCATTTTCTGATTGAATGTTGCCTCTGTTGTCAGCAATTCAAACCTTGGACTATTGACAAAGGAGGAGAACCACAACCACACCGGAGTATGTGGGGTCATTGACTTCTTTGGGGACTCCCAGATGTTGACTATATATCTATCTTACCTTATCCTACCTCAGTTCCTTTGATGTTTATGTGCCCCAGAACTATTTCTGGGCTCTTATTGATACATAATTTCCACAAATGGGGCCCTAGAGAATGGAATCTTAGGAAGTAAGATTAAACATAGCCATCAAATTTATTTTTAAATTGAAAATGTTCTCTTCCAAAGCCCACATCTGGTATTCAGCACATTTGGAAAGTAGATGGCTGAATGCACCATTGAGCATAGAGTACAGATTGTAAAACATTAGAGTTACAAAGACTCTTACAGAATATTTTACCCAATCCTTTCAGTTTACAGATAATGAAAATGAGGATCAGAGAGAGAGCACCTTGCCCAATATCACACAGTACATCAGTGACTAAACTAAGACTAGATACAATCTTGTGATATATCAGTTATTTTCAAATGCTCTTTAGTACTCAGCTACATGATGTATTTTATGAGATACCTGCATTTTTAGCAAATATTGAACTTTTTATTGCTTTCTCACTTGATAAATTTCAAAAAATGAAATTAATGTGACTTGTCTAGTTCTAGAATAAAATTTCAAAATTACAGCATGGAAATGGACTTGATCGATGTTTTCATTTTTTATTTTTTTATTTTTTATTAATACTTTTTATTTGAAAAACATACATATGGGTAATTCCTAAACATTAACCCTTACAAAGCTTTCTGTTACAAATTTTTCCCCTCTACTCCCTACCCCTCCCCTAGATGGCAGGATATCCACTACATGATAATTATGTTAGAATACTTAAGAAATTGAATATATGTATAGTTATTGCATCTTTTTTTGTGCAGGAGAAATCATATCTACAAGAAAGAATAATCTGATAAAGGAAATACAATGTTCTCAATAGAGAACATGAAAATGTTATGTTGTGGTCCACATTTCACATCCCTCTCTCTGGGTGTATATGGCCTTCTTCACCGAACAATTGGAACTGGTTTGAAGCATTTCATTGTTGAAGAGAGTGATGTCCATTAGAACTGATCCTCATATAGTATTGTTGTTGCCGTATATAATGATCTCCTGGTTCTGCTCATTTCACTCAGCATCAGTTCATGCAAGTCTCTCCAGGCCTCTCTGAAATCGTCCTGCTGGTCGTTTCTTACAGAACAATAATATTCCATAACATTCATATACCATAATTTATTCAGCCACTCTCCAGTTGATGGGCATCCATTCAGTTTCCAGTTTCTAGCCCCTACAAAAAGGGCTGCCACAAACATTCTTGCACATGTGGGGCCCTTTCCCTCCTTTAAAATCTCTTTGGGATATAGGCCCAGTAGAAACACTGCTGGGTCAAATGGTATGCACAGTTTGATAACTTTTTGAGCATAGTTCCAAATTGCTCTCCAGAATGGTTGGATCCGTTCACAGTTCCACCAACAATGTAACAGTGTCCCAGTTTTCCCACATCCCCTCCAACAGTTATCATTATCATTTCTTGTCATTTTAGCCAATCTGACAGGTGTGTAGTGGTATCTCGGAGTTGTCTTAATTTGCATTTCTCTGATCAATAGTGACTTGGAGCACCTTTTCATGTGACCAGAAATAGTTTCAATTTCCTCATCTGAAAATTGTCTGTTCATATCCTTTGACCATTTATCAATTGGAGAATGGCTTGAATTCTTATAAATATGAGACAATTCTCTATAGTTGATTGATGTTTTTAATGACTGTGATATATAATTTAAAAATAGCATAATGCAGGAATTTATTTTTCTTTTAATTTATTTATTTAAAAATAAATACAAAACAAGAAAAATTTTTTAAAAAGACAAACAGAAAAAGGAAAAAAAAAAAAAGTTAAAAAAAAAAATTTTTATTTATCAGGAAAACATCAGGGAGGATTCAAAATATTTAACAATTAATTTCCATTTCAGGAAAGTGTATATATTCATTATATTCATGATTGCCCATCTTTTCTTTGCTTCCTTGAAGGTTATTCTTTTGTTCTCTGCTGTGTACTTTTTACTTGATTCTTTTTTCTCCTTTCATTCTCCCCTATCATCTCCAGAAAACTACACTTAAGCACAGATAAATTTATATGCATACACACACACACACACACATACATATATATATAGTCATATCTACACTTCCCCACACATATACATATATCTATATTCACACATACATACATCTACATTCTTACATAAACACATATACACACATATTTACACATATGTAGACATGCATTTAAAACAATGTTAATATGGCTGAGATATAATGTGGATTTCTCTCTTGGATGAATCTTTAAGATTGACTTTGAGATCAATAATTGCTAGTCCTACTTTTTTTTTCTAATAAGTTCTATTCTTGATCCTTGTTATTGTGTTTGTATATATCTTTTATTTTCTATTCCTGATAACTTTTCTATTTTACTTCTACTCCTTGATTTGCTTTGCTATAGTTTCCCCCCACCTATGAATTCCTCCCTTATCTTCTCCCACCCATTCTTTCCCTCCCAGGGAAGTTTATTCCATTCCCATTAATCTACATACTTTATCCTCCCACCTCATTCCATTCCCATTAATCTATAAACCTTATCCAAGTCTCATTAATCTACTCTTCTTTACCCTACCTTATCCCATTCTCTTTCTCTTATCTCTTTATAGGGTTAGAGGGTGCTATACCCTTCATAGAATATAATTAGTGTTGCTTATTTAACCCATTCCCAATGTGAGGTTTTCAGAATTACTAGTCCTCCTCTCCCACCTAATAACTCTGTATCAAATATATATATATATATATATATATATATATATATATATATATATATATATATCCCTCAGAACTCTCTGAATTCAACTAGCCTGGTCAATGAGTGACAGATATATAGCCCATAATTATATTTCTACTAAAAGTTTTTAATGGTATAGTATGAAAAAAACTTGGCATATATTTCAAGAATGTCATGTGGAGGCATCAGAGTTAGACTTTATTAAAGGTTCAAATAACACTTTTTGGTCCTTACCTAAGGTTTCTTGTGGTCTTAGAGAGATGTCTGGCATTGATTGGTAAGTGATTTGTTGATAGTCACATAGTTTTGTGTATGTGTGTCAGAAACATGCTTTGAAGAACTCATGTTTTTCTGACATCAAAAGTAACCTGTCTACCTACATGACAGGATTCAGCCACTCAAATGGGTCTATAATTTCATAAATGTAGATGTTCCCTTCAACAATGCAGTTCACAGCCTTTTAGTGCCTGAACTTAGGTGTTATTCTTGTCCATGTTCTCCTAAAATAAGTTAATCAAGAAAGTCTTTCCTCAATTTTACCTTATATCTCAAGGGTTTCAATGGAGCACACTGACTATTCACTGATGAGCCTCATCCTCAAGACATACCTGGCCTATCTTCTTTTTCTATCATGTCTTACTTATGATCTTCTTGACTCCAGTTCTGTGTAGCTTCAAATAATATTACTTTTTTGAAATGTTGACTAACGGTACTACACTGATGCTAACCCATATTACATTCAATAAACCTTTAACCTTGTATTACATAATAACCCTCTGACTTCACTTATTTTTGTCCAGTTCAGACTCATCACAGTGTACCACTTATTAATCAAGAAATTAACCAACCAACATTTATTATGTTATATTACTAGGTGCCAAGCATTATGCTAAGCGTGGGGAATAGAAAAACTGTAATAATAGAACAGGGATACTAAGTGGTACAATGGCTAGAATGCTGGATCTGGAGTCAGGAAGAACCTGACTTCAAATGACTCCAGACAATAGTTGTGTGACTCTGGGCAAGTCACTTAACCCTGTTTGCCTCAGTTTCCTCATCTGAAAAATAAGCTGGAGAAGGAAATAGCAAACTAGTATCTTTGTCAAGAAAACCCCAAATGGGATCAATGGTTCAACAACAAACAACAATAGTATAACAGTCCTTGCTCTTAAGGGGCTTACATTCTGTCAGACAAAACAACATATACATATACTAAGTGTATGTATACATTGTGGGTGAATCCTATAAAGTGATCATATGCATTTCATTCACACCATTTGATGGCATAATTAGGCAAAATATGGTCATTGATTCCAGCCCAATGGAGAGATGGAATGTGAATTCAAATAATGCAACTACTTCACCAGATTTTTTTAATTCACATTAATTGTCACAGCAATATATAAGTATATACCTAATATATGCCAAATGAATATAAGGTAACTTGGCTTGAAATAATGAATGGGGTTCAAATTTATGGGTAGTTTAATTATGAGATTTCCTATTAATTCTTTTTTTTCTGTCATATGCTATTAATTCTTGTATGTAGTTTAATATAAGTTAATATCTGGAAATCTTTGAAAAAGTTATCTGAACTTTTTAAAAACTCAATCCTTTTCCTTTCTATCAATTTCTAATTATTTTTGTTTCCCAGAGAGCTGTATGGACACAAAACCTTTCTTCCTCCTCAAGGCATACCCTGCTGGAAGATCATACTTGTATTTGTAGTGTTGTTGTCTGTTGCCAAGGAGAAGCGAATGTAGTGTCACAAACTGGCATAACAAAATTACCGAAGGCTCAAATACAAAAAAGCAGATGGGAGTTCTCCTGTTCAAACAAAGTTTTTCAATAATTAACAAATGTAGTAAGATTAATTATAACCAAACCCTGGAGATAAATTGATTTACTATTGTTTTAGTCATATGTGCTTCCTGGTTTCTGTCAAATAATATATTTTTTTCAAATGATATTTCATTAATCTATCTGTGATCTCATCCCTGTGGGTACTCCCCCTTCTGTCTTTGCAAATCAGAACCCATTTATACTTCTCATCCAGTGAACTTTTATCCAGGTTTCTTTGGATCCTTTGGATCCATGATAAAAATAGGATCCAAAATTTTTTCTCTTTGCCTTTCTAAGGAGACTGTCAGTTACCTTTCATCTCTCTCTTCTAGGAGGCAAGGTGAAAGTAAAAAAAAAAAAAAGAAGAAAAAAGGGATAACATGCAAAACACACCAATACAAGAAGCAGAAAGATAAATAAAAGTTAAATAATCTAATTTATGTAGTAGATGACATTGGTAATTGGATGGTAAAGTATAGAACCTAAGAGTCATAGGACTAGAAGGGACCTATTCATTTAGTCCTATGGCCAGGCAGGAGGGCACCTAAGAAATCATGAAAATCAGATAAAAGTTCAGTGGAAGAAATACCAAGTTCTTCCTTGAACCTCACATAATCTCTGATAAAACGATGTAAATTTTTATTTTACATTCACACATCCCTCCTTTCCCCAAATGCAATTCTATAAATTATTTTCTTATTTATTTTCATTTTGTTTTCCACAAATGTAATTTTCCAATACTTTCATCATTTTCATTGTTCTCCTCTGGACTCTCCATTTTCTCCACTTTCATTTTAAATATTGAGCCCCTAAATGAAAATACCATTCCTATACTATGACAATATATTCACTAAATATAGATAAATGTTAAATGATCAGACTGCATGGAAGAAATGATCTACTCTTCTTTGGTCAGTTTGAGATCATCCAGAAAACCAAGCCAAATAATTAAAAGACATTCTTTCCCTGAATTAACCAGTCTTATCATTTGAATCTTTCCAAATTTCCCAGAAATCAAGTACTTTTTGGATATCTCTCCATATCCAGTGAATACATTTAGAGATCACATGGTCCTCTATACCCTCTGACATAAATAACTCTGCCTCAAGATTTCAAGTAACATTAAAAAAAACTTTTTAAAAATAATATTTCTCCCTAATTACATGTAAAAGTAATTTTAACACTTAAAAAAAAAGTTTTGTTTCAAATTCTATCCTTCCCTCCCTTCTCCTTGAGACAATAAACAATCTGATATAGGTTACACATACATATACAATCATGTAAAACATATTTCTATATTAGTCTTTAGGTGGGGGGGAATCTCTAATCAAGAAATAAAAAACAAAAGGAAGGAAGGAAGAAAAAAGGAAAGAAAGAAAGTGAAAATATTTAAATAAATCTTGAACAAAAAAAAAATCTTAAATACATATTCTGGAATTTGTTGAGTAACCAAATCCTGGTCCCATTCTTCTCGGACTATTCTTTGGGAGGAATCAATGGAGTTCCTTCTAGAGATCTTTATCAATACTTCCCATTGAGTAGAAGAGTACTTCCCACTTAGTGAACCCCAGCCTAATCTCTCTGGGGGATATAGCCTTTAAATGACTCAAAAACCTTATCTCTTCAGAAGTTAGGGAAGGCAATGATCTTGTCTACACAAAAAACATTCTTTGTTCAATTTCTAGTTACTATTCAATCCATTAACCTAATGAAAGAGCTTCCACCTTCCCCCTCCCCCGCCTTCTTTTTGTCTGGACCCAACCTTCCAAAGGGTTTTTTTTTTTTTTTTTTTAATAATGTTGGAAAGAACTCTGGAAAAAAAGATTATTTCTTAATATTTTAAAATGTTCCAAAAAGGAGGTTTTAAATGTTTCCATAATACAAAGTAGGAACTAGTCTCTACTTGTAAGAACTTGCATTCAAATAGGGAACACAACAGGGGTATTAATAAGGATATATATAGTCTAACTATAGAATCACCCTCATGAAGTGATTGGTCCTCTTCAGCAAGGAAAGATGAACAAAAACAGCAATAAAGAGAACACAAACAAAACTGATAAATACAAGGCAGTTTGTAGGGGGACGGCACTAACAGCTGAAGGAAACCAGAAAAAGCTTAATGCAGATGGTCGTTCTTGAGTTGAATCTTGAAGGAAGAGAGGGATTCTATAATAGATACAATATATTTCTAGCTCGCAATATTTTGTCATCTATTCTTTAATTTTTCAACATGAAATCATACTTTTAGAATGTGAGATTTTATGCATGCCATTGACAAAGTCTACTTGTTTTCCTACAAGTTTTCACTCATATAAACTCCCAGATTTTTGTAGTTTCTATCTTTATCTCCATAACTTGGAAAAAAGATTATTAACAATTGTCCTCTTGATTGTTGCTTCTAGTAAGCATTCGAGGTCCCTGGTTCTTCCCTTTAAGTACTTCCAGGCAGGACTTGGGTCTACTTTCTGGCTCAAAAATCATGATAATCCCAAATAACTCTCCAGGTTGAGAAAGAATGCTTATCTTGCTGAACCACAAATCTTAGGGTACCAGACAATTCTTAAACTTCTATTATGGCACATATCAATATGTATTTTTTTAAAATTGATGGGGGACAAGACTTCTTAAAAAAATCCCTCCCCCCTATCAATTCCTTGGTATGTATATGCTTCACAGTCTAATCAAGATACTGAGATATTATAGATTCACCTTGATTTCTTGGGACAATGTTCTCATATAAGTTTGAACAAAACATAAGTTTCCCCTGGAAAATTACCTTTTAATAGTTTAGTATCCTGGTTTTTGTATTTATTGTCCTGTCCGTGACAAACATTTTTTTTTTCCTACATAGTAATGGTTAGGCAACTGTTAACTGTTTTTTTCACTGATCATTTAACTTCAAGAAGTCTGTGGTACACTTTAAAAGAATTGGTAACAACTTCTGCAGGTGCCAAGTATTCTCTTATTTTCTGAGGGCTAATTAAACTATTTTCAGTAGTAGTTTTTTAGTTCATGGTCTCATTTTTTTCATTTTTTGACTTCTCTTTATGCTTTAGTACAACTGATCTTGTTTCATTGTGGGTTTTCATGATCCTTAAGAGATTTTACCTCCCCAATCTATTGCAATACAGCTAACATTCATTAAAGTGTACTCTTGAAGAGCTTCAACTTTCATACATTTCTCTGGAGTAATATCCATTCTTAAAAATCACAGAATTAAAAACAAGCAAAGAGAGCAATGAAACATTGTATGACTAGAAATACAGAACTGACAATTAACTAAGGATAGAGAAACTAACTCAATCTAGTTTCATGTGGTCAAAGTCAAACATTTTGAGTCATTTTGGTGTCAGCAGGAAATACACACACACATAACCATTTCTATTGCAGTCACAAAATGAAGCCATATGAAAATTCTTTCTTGTCCCATGTAATTTGTATACCGCTCTAGAAGAGGGGAACTAATTAACACTCAATTTTATTTTTAGAAAGGAAAAATACTCTTAAGGAAAACAACCAGAATGACTCCAGAGATATAATTGAGTTTTATTATTCTTATTGAAAGCAATAAATAGTCAGTGAATGAGTCAGTTTATGATAGTTTGTGCTATGAGATATGGCAGAGGACTGTCTTACTTTGAAATAAACTTTGAGCTTCTTATCATTTCAAAAATCCTTATGTTTGGTGCATTTTGTAGTATACAGCAATTTCTTAGACTTTGAACAATTGTATCTAAAGGTAAAAAAACAAAACAAAACAACAATGTGAGTATAATTACTGCTGACACTGCTTCAACTGGATCAATAGTTTCAGTAATTTTCCTCAGTGTCTTTTTTTTTTGATGATGATGAGATTATTTTTATCTAAAGATGAGCACTTTATTGTTATTATCTCATCTTGTACTTAGTCATTTTCCATTTCCTTAGGAGTCTCTCCCTTTTTTGTGAGGGTCAGGGATAAGAAAGCAGAATATGAAGAAATTTTTTAATATCTTGAAATATGTATGAAATTTCATACATATAAAATCATTCACCCAGAAGTCATTTAGTCCAATCTCTTCATTTTACTGATAAAGAAACAGATTATGAAAGGTAGAGTGACTTGTCCATTGTTACACAGATAATAAATGACAGAACTGGCATCCAATTTGATTCCAAATCCAGGGTACTTTACAGAAGAGTCTAGATTTAGTGCCAAAAGACCTGATTCTGAATGTAACATAATAGGAAAAAAAAAACTGATTGGAATCAAGTGACATGGATTCAAATCCTTCCTTTATCATTATGACCTATGTGATCTTAAGCAAATCACTGTCTCTCAGACAGAATCTGTTTTCTTACATGTAAAATGATAGAATTGTACTAAATGACCTATAAGATTCCTCCCATCATGTGACCCATTTAAAATATTGATTCTATTATTTACTATCTCTGTACAACCTCCCCAAATGTCAATTTCCTTATCTGTAAAATATATTTTTGTTGTTATTGTTGAATCAGTCATATCCAACTCTTCACAATCCCTTTTTGGTGTTTTCTTAGCAAAGATACTGGAGTGGTTTGACATTTCCTTCTTAATTCATTATACAGATGAGGAGACAGAGCCAAACAGGGTTAAGTTACTTGCCCGTGATCATACAGCTAGTAGGTGTCTGAGGTAGAATTTGAACACAGGTCTTTCTTACCTCAAAAGATTTCTGTGAGGATCAAATGAGACAACATTAAGGAGACTTTAAGGTTTCAAAGCACTATGTCAGCTATTATATACTTAAATCATGATTATAATCCATGATGATCCAATAATTTCCTTTAAATTTTCCTATTTCTATTAAGGGCACCACTATTCTCAGTCATCCACATCACCTTTACATCATTTCTGTTCTTGTTTCCTCATTTTCCAAATCTATTTACTTGTCAATCCTTTCACAGCATCTCCATCATCATGTTTCCTTCTTTCCACTCACATAGGACAGCATCACTATGAATAACTACAGAGAGTAGTTTACTAATTAGTCTTCCTGCTTCCAGTATTTTTCTCCTTTATAATCCCTCTTCTACAACTTCTCAAATAATAGCCATAAAGCTATTTTTGACTACTATTTTGAGCCACCATCTCCACCACATTACATTACCACCACCATCACCACCATCATCAATACTAACACTGCTTCTACAACTGTTACTACAACTACTATCTCCACCATACCACTACTTACATCACTACTATTCCTATCACTACCACCAGTACTACCACCATTGCTACTACTAATAACTACTATTGCCATTACTAAATTTTCCCAAAGATAGATACTCCATCTTACACTGAACATTTACAGCCATGCTTCATAATGCAGAGGCTCAATCTCTACCTCTTAGTATCCTTATCTTTCTCAAGACATAGCTCTTTCAAAGCCTTTTCTGCCCCCTTTCCCCAGGTGTTAATCTTTATTCCCCTCATTTTTTCTTTTGCCATAGGAACTCGTGACTATGCAACATCTCCAAGCTCAATGGAGCAAGAATTATTTCATTTGTGTCTTTGTATCTCTAGCAGTCTTGTAAATAGTACTTAAAAACTATTTGATGCTGAACTTAATTGAATCATGAAAAAATAAGGTATCTTTGTGAGACAGATTACATACATATATATTTAGGATAGGTTTGACTGTTTTAAAATTTATTGTCAAGGCTAAAAGAGAGTCTATTGTTCTAGGGCCAAAATTAAATCATTTTAGCATAATAGATATGATTCTCCCTTTTTCTATTAAATTTATCATAACTCTAAGCTATAGGTATTTTCTTTAGAAAGTTTTCTGTCACCTGTAAAACTAAAGATAACAAAAGGGAGCATAGTTTCTTTTCATTATACTCTACTGGAAATAATGAGGGTGATAATTCTTTAATCTCATTTCTTTTCTTTTCTTTTTTTTTTCTTTTTTTGGCTTCCCAGGTAACATAATAGCAGTATAGCTCTTGAAAATATTCCAATTCACTAAATGCAGTACAGTGAATAGAGTTCTGGACCTAGAACCAGAAAGATAAGCTTAAATTTGGCCTCTCAACTGCTATCAGCTCAATTTCCTCATCAGCAAAATGGGGATAATAATAATAGTACCTATTTCTTATGGTAGTTGTGAGGATAAAATGAGATAATATTTGTAAAGCCCTTTAAAAACCTTAAAGCACTATATAAATTCTAGCTACTGTTGATATAATTATTATTTCACACACACACACACACACACACACTCACACACACACACACACACACACACACACACACACACACACACACACCCTTACTGGGAAGTGAACATAATATATTCCAACTCATAGACTGACTTTTTTTGCCTTGCCTGAGGTACCTTTCCTCATGCTATGACAAGGATACATTTTCTCTCAATGCTCCATTCTTGAACCATTTAATTAGCAAGTATTTATTGAATATCTACTGTATACTTAATATGGTGCTTTTCCAGAAAGACTTTTCAGGAAGGTCAAGAGAATCATTGTATTGTTTAAAACTCATTCATGTAGATACTTGTTAGTGCCTGAATTTACATATATGTTATCAATTCAAAATGTTTGTTTTGCTTCTAGTAAAGCACAAACTTCCTTTTGAAAGGGACAAGGGACATCAAGTTGTATATATCTTCTCCACTGCACCTTTTATCAATATAGGGACTAGGGGGGAATTCTTAGTAAAATTCATTTGAGTGAATAAATGATCATTTCTAATTCAATGTTCTTTTTGTATAGAACCAATCATGGAATGCTTACAAGTTTCACATGTTTACCTGTACTAGTAATTACAATTTGATTAATCTGAAAAAATGCCAACTCAGGGTACTGCGAATTTTCTGGTTATACACAAAGTAGCAGCGAGGTAGTATAGGGAATAGAATATAAGATTTGGAGTCAAGAAGACCTGAATTCAAATCAGATACTTCAGCTGTAAGATCCTGGACATGTCACTTTTCCTCTGTCTGTTTCAGTTTCAAATAGCCTAATAAAAGCACCTAGTGGTCAGAATTTGGTGATATCAGCTGAGATAATCTGTGTAACGTGCTTTGCAAACCAAAAAGTGCTGTATAAATGCCAGCTAACTAGCTATACACATTTGAGGGTTTAATTATGCACCTTCATGAATAATGATGCTCTATCTGGTTACTGTCTCTATGGTTCAGTTTTTAAATTAATTCAGCAGCTGCAATTAACACAAATAAGAATGGACGAAGGGAGAAAGAAGAAGATTCTGGTCATCATTGAACTAACAAAATAGCAGATACCAGCACAATCTGTGACCAAGTAAATAAATGGTACTGCTGTAAAACTCTGGCCTGGCTGCACCAAATTGCTCCCTTTGTCCATTAAATTGATGTTTTTTATTGAGTGAAATTAAGGACTAATAATGATTATATACAGGTCAAAGGTGCCCTAGAGATGACCTAATCCAACCCAATCATGAATTAGAAAACGATTGACTCAAAAACGTGAAATGACTTTTCACAAGATCACAAGATTAATTTGTAGTAGGTCCAGGAAGAGAATTCAAATTTCCTACACTGTTATTGTTTCCCCTACACAGTGCTATCAGTGGGAAGGCAGAAATTGTTTTCTTCTCCTGGGTTAGGAAATAAAGATTGATTCTGTTGGTTTTCATTAATGTGGTTTTTTTTTTTCAAATATTCCTCGAAATATTTGAAAACTAAAAACAAAAGCATTCTTCAAAAACAGGTTGTGGCATTTCAAAATGCTTGGATTCTATAGATATCATAATTAGGTTGAATGATGTTAGAAAAGGCTGTCTCAGAATTATTATAAATTTTTACCTTGTGTACATGGATATATATACAAATAGCTAATCTATGATGCATTGGAGGTGGAGAGAATCCTCAAGAGCATGACATACACTACTACTATTACCATCACCATCACTAACACTAGAACAGTTAAGTGATACTATAGTGCACAAAGAGTTGGCCCTGGATTCAAGGAGATTCATTTTCCTGAGTTCAAATCTTGCATCAGATATGATCTAGCTGTGTGACCCTGAGCAAGTCATTTAACCCTATTTGCCTCAGCTGCCTCATCTAGAAAATGAGCTGGAGAAGGAAATGGCAACCATTCCAGTATCTTTGCCAAGAAAACCCCAAAATGAGATCATAAATTGTTTGACACAACTGAAAATGACTGAACAATAACGTAAAAGCCATGGGCATCGGAATATTAGAACAAAACTTTGAAACAGTGTCGCTTTCAAAGATCTTATATGGGAATAGTAAGAGGGGTAGAACATATACTCCATTACTCCAATCATTTCATTATTCCTTTGATATTGGTATTTCAACCAATAATGCATATCAGATCTATCTAATCTTGTCCATCCCGTGAAAATATTGCCTATGTCTTTTCATAGGGAAAGTTGCTAGGGGCCTTTTCTTAGCTCTTGACATCACAAGGACACTAATGGACCATATGGTCTTTCCATAGGTTAACCCTTGTCAGACAATAAGACGAAATCTCACTGGCTTCTTGCATAGTGTCTATTCATTACTATGATAAAGAGATAAAGTAGCTCCACTTAATTTTTATTTTATTAATGATCTATTTTCCTAGTGCCAAAATTCCACCATTTCACAGGTACATGGAAAATACTAAGTCATTTATGAATTTCATCTGAGTCTTTTCATGTGCTTTTAGGAAAACCAAAGAATCAACAGAAACAGTTGATATTGAAGACAAAAATGAAACAGTGGTGACAATAGAAAATGGTATTCCCTGTGATACTCTGGATTTCAAGGAAGGATGTGTTAACAGAGCCTTGGTAGCAGATGATGAAAAACTCACACCTCTATGAGAAGCATTTACCTCCTATTGCCCTAAAGAAACTCAGTTCTGCTGCTGACCATCTAAACATATCAAGGAATTTGAAGATTTTTGGGTTTGTTTGTTTTTTATTTGTTTGTTTGTTTTGACTATGCTTCTTCTTTTGTAAGAAATTTGGGTGACCAGAACAAGTGAAGAAGAAATTGACTCTAAAAGTAGTTGATTAGGGCAAGACATTAAGTAAACTACTGTAAGATATATTGCTAAGAATGCAAGCTTTAAGAACAATCATATGATATGTTTAATTATTGATTTTTAAGTGTCTATTATTTGCTCATTTTCCCTCCTTTTTTTTAAAAGGGCAGAACAGGGATGTGCTATACATTTAACAACCAGCTCTTAAAAAATGAACACATGACATACTTTTAAAGCTTAATCTGCATTATTAACACTATTTTCATTATTTTCTTGTCTATACTATTGAGAAAAAAACAACAACAATAAATAAAGTCTTGATTTGTAGCATTTGCTGATTTCCAAAGTGTAAATCCTCTTTGTGAAAAAATTTAATCATCAGACTTTAGCACATCCTTGCTATGGCTACTTGCTACCTAGGTAATTGGGTGAGTCCCTCATTGGACCTTCTTTTCCACATCTATAAAGTGAAAGAATTAGATGAGATGACATCAAGAAACCTGTTCAACTGTAAAACTGTGCTTTTATTATCTTATTTCCTTATATGTTTAGCTGGCCTAAGGAGAATTTTTGCTTCTGTGATAGAAGCGGAGAATACTAGAAGACTTATAGTGAAAACTGACTCCACTGCCTTAAACAGTATGTTTTTGCTTTAAGTGAGCATATTGATGTTGTACTTTCTTGTACTGCAATTAGGTAAATGAGGAGTTAGAAGCTTTTCTTTTATATGGGCTTGATAAAAATGGATGTGGATGAGACAGAGAGGGAATTTGATTCTGTTAACATGCAAATACTTCCTAATATACTTTCTGAATATGAATTTCAATTCATCATAACATTTCTACTATTTGATTACTTATTGCAATATGTAAGTTTATAATGGACATACCCTATTCAATAAAAAATGTTAAAAACTACATTTCTTTCCTTATGTGAGTCAGTTAGATGTCTATTTCATCTTAAAAGGTGAGCTACTAGATCCCACATCCAAATATTCTTGATCTCAACCACAAGTTCAAGTCACAAGTTCAACTTCTTTGGAAACCTAGTGATTTCTAGACCATCTTTTCTTGGTAAAGAGATAATTTTTTTGGTCTTTATTTTATTTTATTTTTTTTAGGTAATTGGGCTTAGATTTGAACTGAGTTACTCCTGACTCCCGAGCTTATACCTATCCATGGCTTCATTCTTATAATCATCATTACTGAATATTTAAGCACTGGTGCAGTTAGGTGGTCCACGACACAGAGAACATTTTGAGTCAGGAAGACCTGAATTTGAATATAATAAGCTATTCAGTATCCCACTATCATCAACCTATTATATTTCCTACCCTTACTATTATCAGTCAGTTAAGATATATATCTCAGCATTGTAGATACCAGAGTAGAAGTGATACCTGTGATAATCCATGTCCCTATTTTTTTTTATGGTTCATTTATGGATCTGATAGAAAGAAAGAATACTCATTTTCAGGGAATCTAACCACAACTTATTGATAACACAAAGGATGCAATGAAATTACCTAGAGATCATGACTGGCCTTCAATCAAAAAAAAAAATCTGTACTACCAGCATCTAGGATTTTTTTTATTGTTTTTTTTTAATTAAAGCTTTTTATTTGTATAACATATGTATGGATAGTTCCCCAACATTGATCTTTACAAAGCTTTCCATTACAAATTTTACCCCCAGTCCCCTCCCCTCCCCTAGATGGCAGGAAGTCCACTACATATTAATAATGTTGAAATGCTTGAGAAGTTATGCAAGAAAAATCCTATCTACAAGAAAAAAAAAAGAATCAGAGAAAGGTAACACAATGCAAGCAAATGTCAATAGAGATCATGAAAATGTTACGTTGTGGTCCATATTTCATTTCCCTCTCTCAGGGTGTATATGGTTTTCTTCAGTGAACAATTGGAACTGGTTTGAGACAATTCTTTGTTGCAGAGAGCCATGTCCATCAGAATTGATCATCATGTAATACTGTTGTTTTCGTGTATAATTATCTCCTGGTTCTGCTCGTTTCACTCAGCATCAGTTCATGCAAGTCTCTCCAGGCCTCTCTGAAATCGTCCTGCTGGTCGTTTCTTACAGAGTAATAATATTCCATAACATTCATATACCATAATTTATTCAGCCACTCTCCAATTGATGGGCATCCCTTCAGTTTCCAGTTTCTAGCCACTACAAAAAGGGCTGCCACAAACATTCTTGCACATGTGGGGCCCTTTCCCTAGGATTTTTTTTTTTAAAGGTCTTTCCTTTAGAGGTAGTTTAGGATAGTTATTAAAATAGTGAAAAAATAGATCCCAACAAATCAAACAACTGTAATTCTTAGAACTGGGGGTGGGGTGGGGGTGGGGGAGGAGTCTGACTTTTGTTGCTTCCTAGAGCAATCAAGGGGCAGATGTAATAAATGCCAGAAGAGTTAAGTAAACTATAATGCTGCTTAGCCTCTGAAGTGTAGAAATGTCCTAGGGATCTCCTGAACTGGTTGTACTATATGTGATCTTGCCCTGGCCAATCATTCTCTCATGATATGAAAAATCCAACCCTGCCCAGCTCTATTCTCACCCCTCCTTTACACCTTACTCAGCCTAGTTTAGAAATTCTGTTTATATCTGGGGTATAGTTTAGAAATGGAGAAGGAAAATGCAAACTACTTCAGTACCTTTGCCAAGAAAACCCCAAGTAAGGGCACATCAACTTGATTGAAACAATAATAACAACAACATAATTTGGAAGAGAGAGGCACTATGACTTAGTAAATAGAGGGGCACTTTAGGAGTCAAAATGGCCCAGATTCTGGACACATATTGGACAAATCCCTTAACCTTTCATTTTATCAGCAACTCTCTAAGAATATCAATTGTGGGACATGTGAGGATCTATATCAATAGAAGTTTCCTCAAGATAATTCTTAATATTGATGAATTCATAAATTTAATTCCCCCTTTTCCTGCCCATCACCCCCAAATATTAGTTCTAATTCTAACATCTTTGCTGAAAAAATAAAGAGTTTTTTAAAATGAAATATTTGAGAATTTACTTAGTTGGCTCTTAATAGTCTTTTTAAAAAATAATAATAGCTTTTTATTTTTAAAAATTCATGCAAAGATAGTTTTTAACATTCACCCTTGCAAAACCTTGTGTTCCAATTTTTTCTCTGTTCTTCCCCTCTTTTCTCCTCTGCTAGACAGCAAGCAATCTAATATAGGTTAAACACGTGCAATTCTTCTAAACATATTTCCATATTCATCATGCTGCATAAGAAAAATCAAATCAAAAAGGAAAAACAAACACAAGAAAAAACAAACAAGCAAACAAACAACAACAAAAAAGATGAGAATACTATGCTTTGATCTATATTCAGTCTCCACTTTCTGGGATTGGATGGCACTTTCCATTACAAATCTATTGAAATTGTCTTGAATCACCTCCTTGTTGAAAAGAGACATGTCCATCAGAATTGATCATCTTATAATCTTGCTGTTGCTGGATACAATGTTCTCTTGGTTCTACTCACTTTACTTAATATCAGTTCATGTAAGTCTCTCCAGGACTTTCTGAAATCATCCTGCTGATCATTTCTTATAGAACAATAATATTCCATTATCTTCATATGCCACATACCATAACTTATTCAGCCATTCCCCAACTGGGAGAGAGCTTCTCATTTTCCACTTCTTTGTTTCTATGAAAAGATCTGCTAGAAACATTTTTTCTAGGTCCTTTTCCCTCTGTGATGATCTCTGAGAAAAGAGTTTTAACCTAAGAAATAGAGAGTCTCTGTAACATTCTAGGGAATATAGAAATAGATATGAGACTGAGCAAAAAGTGCCCTGAAACTCTCTTTACCTCCACCTGGGTATTTGCATGAGCCTGTCTGATTCCATTACCCATTACAAAATCTCTTAAGTCTGGAGTTTGTTAATTAGCTCCACCCTCTTAGGTTGTAAGAATTCACAGTTTCCCAAGGCCTGCTGTTAGTAGCTTAAGAACAGAATGTTCTAACTACTATCTTATGAAATTGAAAATGCTCCCTATCTTGTTGCCTTTCTCTCTGTCCTCCCCCAGATTATCATTAAAGGAGTTCAAAGGAAGAAGTCTCAAATGAATTTTCATAGTCCATACCTATTTAAAAGTGTGAACATTATGCTTTCATTAATAGTTTTTAGGGAATATTTAACTAGAACATTTTTTCCTTTGCTTTGCTTGCCTTAAAAATGAAATAGCTTTTCTGTTATGAAATCAGTAATATTTAATTCTTTATGTATTCATTATTCAAAATGGTTGGCGGGCTGCAGGCATGCTGCCTGGCACTCCTAAGATTTTAGAGTAAATTAGGCTATGTACCAGAAAGCTATTAAGTATAACTATATGAAGATCATTCTCAATTACAGAACATAAAAGGTGCTCAAATTCCCTAATTTCTTGGATCACAGGATCTCTGATGAGACTTTGGAGATCATCTCCTCCAATATGTCAGAAGACAGTTTCTTGGTGATTATGCAATGAAGCTGGGAGTAATAACAGTAATGGGAACCTATTTGATTATTTTCACTGAGACACCAAAATACATTAAGTTATCCCCATGGGAAGATTAATAAGACAAAGAAGCAACAATTGAAAGCCAAATGAGACAAAATGAAAGCTGAGAAATGGCAGTTTATCAATTATTTTAAAGGACAAAAGATGCAGCTTTCCTCAAAAGTAAATTTAGTGAATTGAATTGAAGTATTTAGGCGAATAATAGTATCCTTAGGAATTAACCAAAATTCCCCTGAAAGGAATCCAGAATATACTCCTTAAAAAAAAAAAAAAAATCCAAATCTCATTAAATGCTAAGATTGGCAGTGGGAGATGGAGAGTCATTGAAAGATTGAATGGCGTAACAAAATAAACTTTTCTACTTGGTCTTTAATATTATTTCTTGCTTATTACTCCAAATTCTTATCCCTTCTATTTCTCCTTTCTTTGTCATACTCTCCATCTTCTAAACCTTCTTTTTTGCATTCAAATATGTCCATGTCTATCCAGTTCTTCTATAGCCACCTTATTTGCCCAAGATTTCTGGCCTCAGAAACTTACTAGTTGTGTGATTCTGGACAAATCACTTAATCCTGTTTGCCTCAGTTTCCTCATCTATTAAAAATGAGCTAAAGAAGGAAATAGCAACCTCTTTAGTATATTTGCCCAAAAAAACTCCACATAATCTCATTTATATATCTTTTTTTTTCCTTCCTGAGGCAATTGAGATTAAGTGACTTGCCCAGGATCATACAGCAAGGAAATGGTAAGTGTCTGAGACCAGATTTGAACTCAGGTCCTCCTGACTTCAGGGCTGGTGCTCTATCCACTGCACCACCTAGCTGTCCCTCTATATAGAGTCTCAAAGAGACTGATATGACAACAAAATGACTGAACAACAAATATAATCCTCAAAAAAAATTCTCTTAATCCATATCTTATTGCCTTATTAACTTTTCATAGCCAAATTACTAGAAAGAGATGCTCCATTTTCTCCCTTTTCATTCTTTTTTCATCTCTTTGCAACCTGGTCTCTATCTTCACTCCTCAACAGGAATGCTTTCCTCAACATAGAGACAATTAGTGAGCCAGCCTCAGAGGCACAACCTCTTGATGGTCTCTCTAGGATTATAAATTGTAGAAAAGGTGCACACTTACATTGGTAAAGAGAGTTTCCTTATAGTAGTGAGATAAAAATAGTTGTCCATACCAATGAAATCACAAATCATGTTCTCATCTCAGCCTTTTCTTTTTCTACAAGGTTACCAAAAAACTCTTAACTTCTGTGATCTCCTACTAGTCCTCATCTTATTTAACTTTCCCCAAAACTTCAATATTATTTATAGTGTGTTTAATTTGTGTTTCTTGGACTCTTTTTTCTCCCTTGGATTCCATGACACTGCTTATTCCTACCCCCCCCCCACCTTATTTGACTGCTCTTCCCCTGTCTCCTTTCCTTAATCATTATGTATTTTCTATCCTATAGATATGAGTATTTTCCAAGGCCCATGGCCTGGGCTTTTTTCCATCTTGCGTTCTCTCTCTCTATCTCTCTGTCTCTGTCTCTGTCTCTGTCTCTGTTTCTCCCTCCCTCCCTTTCTCCCTTTCTTTTTCCCTTCCTCTCTTTTCCCCTCTCTCCCTCCTTCTCTCCCTCCCTCCTCCGTCTCTGTCTGTCTGTCTGTCTCTCTCTCTCTCCTTCTGTTAATAATAGCTTTTTATTTTTCCAAACACATGCAAATATAGTTTTCAACCTATGCAAAACTTTGTGTTCCAGTTTTTTCTCCCTTCCTTTCTTCTTCCCTCCTTTAGACAGCAAGCAATCCAATATAGTTTAAATATGTGCAATTCTTCTAAATATATTTCCATATTTGTCATGCCACACAAAAAACCAAGATCAAAAGGGAAAAAAAAATGAGAAAGAAAAAAAAACCCAACAACAAGCAAACAAATAACAATAAGAAAGGGGAGAATACTATGCTTTGATCCACATTTCATCCCCATTTCTGGATGCAAATGGCTCTCTCCATCACAAGCACCCTGAATCATCTCCTTGTTGAAAAGAGATAAGTCCATCAATTTGATCATCATATAATCTTGTTGTTGCTATGTACAATGTTTTCTTGGTTCTGCTCACTTCACTTAGCATCAACTCATATAAGTCTCTCCAGGCCTTTCTGAAATCTTCCTGCTCATCGTTTCTTATAGAACAATAATATTGCGCAACATTCATATACTTTAATTTATTCAGCCATTCTCCAACTGATGAGCATTTACTCAGTTTCAGTTCCTTGTCACTATAAAAAGGGCTGCTACAAACATTTTTGCACATGTGGGTCCTTTCCCCTTTTTTATAATCTCTTTGGAATACAGACTCAGTAGAGATACTACTAGATGCTCTTTCTTGTGAAAAGTTCATTAACTCCCATTGGTCCATTTATTATCTCTATGCAGCCCAAATTCAGTCCTAATTTCTCTCCTCATTTCCAGTCTGACATCAACAACTGACTGTTGGACATTTCTATTCGATGCTTCCTTCATCATGTCAAATTAAACACATCCAAATCAGAACTCATTATTTGCTCCACATATCTCCTTCAAACTTCTTCATTTCTAGTAACCTAGTTTTGCAATCTTGTAGTAATTCTTGACTTTTCTATTTCACTTCATCCTATTTCCTAGTCAGTTACCAAGTCTTGTTAATTGTACTTCTGGACCATATGTTCCATTCATCCTTCTCGTCCACATTGTCACTACCTCTAGTATCTCCCACTATAACTGTGGATACCACCATTAGAAGAGCATGGCCAATGGTCCTTCCTGATTTTATATTTCTTTGATATTAATGAACAGAAGTTAGTTACACAATTTCTTCTTCATTTCTCGTGGCTACCCAAGATTTCTTATAACAGTAACTGTATTTAGAAATACATTAAGACAAAAATTTTTCTCCTTCCTTGATATCTGTAGATTATCAGTAACAACATCAAGTTTCTTTAGAAGAACACAACATAAGTTACAGTTTTCATACCTTAAGGTGTTACCTTAAGGTAAACATTAGCAATTAGCCCCTTTCTTGGAGCCTTCCCAGTTTTATGCCTGACCTAATACTTATGCTCAGGAGATTGCTACACAAATCAAATTAAGCCAATAGCATTTATTAAGCACCTATTATGGCCAGGCATTGTGCTGGGTATATAAAGTAAGGCAAAAACACTGACTTCAAAGAGCTCACAAGCCTATGGGAAAGACTGAATGAAAACAATATGAATAAGGTGTATAGAGAAAAATTAGAGATAAATTCAGGGGAAAGGCATGAGGCTAAGTATGATTTTTAAAAATGTACTTGTAACATGGAAAAAGCAAGAATTAACCTATGGCAAGACCACATGGTCCATTTTTGTCCTTGTATGTCAAAAGAGCTAAGACAAAGTCCCTAGCATCTTTCCTATGAAAAGACATAGACAATATTTTCACAGGATGGACAGGGTTAAAAAGGTCATGATACACATTTTTGGATGAAATGCCAGTATCAAAGGGATAATAAAATGATTGGAGTAATGAAGCATATGTTCTACCCCTCCTCCTGCTCCCATATAAGATCTTTGAAGGTGACACTGTTTCAGTTTTGTTCTTATATTCCCAGTGTCCAGGGTGGTGCCTTTTACATTTTGTTATTATTCAATCATTCTTCAGTTCTTCCCAACTCTTTCTGATCTCATTTGGGGTTTTCTTAACAAAGATACTGGTTTGTCATTTCCTTCTGTAGCTCATTTTACAGTGAGCAAACTGAGGCAAACAGGGTTAGTGATTTGCTTAATGTCACACAGCTAGTAACTGTCTAGGGTTGGATTTGAACTAAAGACTTGACTCTTTGCATGGCATTGTAACCATTGTATTACCTAGGTGCCCCTGCCTTACAGATACAAAATACTTAATAAATGTTTGTTGAATTGAACTGAAGTATTATCTGTGTCTTCAGAGCTGACTTGCTTTATTGTGAACCACTTCCCCAAACAGGATTAAACATCTGTTACCTTTGGGATAAGAAAATTGCAAAGAGCTATATGGTGCTATGGATAAAGATCACCAGCTCTGGATTCAGGAGGATCTGAGCTCAAATTCAGCCTCACCACTTAACACACTAGCTCTTATTAGTACATAAAAAAGGTTGAACAAATCATGGGGATTCATGATCTATGATATGTGTCTATTTAATGTGGGGAAGCATTATAACTTCTGAACTTTCTCCATGTGCCCTCTATTGAGGGCATATTGAGATATGTTTGCCCATCATTGCTTGCTTGAAGAAACTGCTCACTGCCTCCACTGAACTAATTGTTGGTATTTTGCTTGTAATAATAATTCACATTTATATGGTATCCTAAGGTTTATAAAGTGGATTCTTCACAACTACCTCATAAGGTACTTCAGGTATTGCTATTTTTCAGTCAAGTAAACTAAAGCTCAGAGAGTCATAAATGATTTGTCCAATATAGTACAACTGGTAAATGTAGGAATCTAATTTTGAATACAAGTATTCTTACTCCAACTCTAATGCTTTTCTTGCTATGCTAGCCTTCTTTTATATTTACAAAATGTATCAATAAAATTGCAACATTGTATTTTGCTCAATTGATTAAAAAAATTAGCTGTGTGATTCTAGGTAAGTCACTTAACCCCAATTACCTCACCAAAAAACAATAAAAAAGAAAATTGTCATCAATGAAGTTGTGGCTTATCCAAAGAGGTAGATTACACCATGGATCTCAAGAGAATTAAATATTCTCCAAGAAAGAATTAGGATAACTTTGGTTAGGGAAATATCCCCATCTATTATGGATCATCACTGACACATTAAGCCAAATAACACTAATCTGAACTAGCAATTGAATTTCAGGGCAATTCAATTTATCTTAAATAGAACACATTTATTTACAGAAGGCAGCATGGCAAGAGTATGGGACCTGATGTCAGAGGACTTGAATTTGAGTCTTGGCTCTGTAACTTATCACTTGTGTGATCTCAGTCAAATGTTCCTCAGGACCTCAGTTTCCTCATCTGTAAAAATAAAGGGGGATCAGACAAGTGGACCTGTAAAAATCACTTCTAGCTGTAATTCTATGATGATTAGATTTAATCCAATAAAAGCATAGTACTTTCACTGTTTTTGTTGTTATTTTTTGCTTGCTTGGTTTTTTCTTTCTTGTGTCTTTTTCCCCTTGATCTGATTTTTATTGCACAGCATGACAAATGTGGCAATATGTTTAGAAAAATTACACATGTTTAATTTATATTGGATTACTTAATATTTAGGGGAGAAGGTAAGGGGGGTAGGGAGGGAAAAATTTGGAACACAAGGTTTTGCAAAGATGAATGTTGAAAACTATCTTTGCATGTATTCAAAAAAAAACCTTATTTTTTTTAAAAAAAGATTTAATCTAAGATATTTACTTCATATCAAAAACAAACAAGTCATGAGATGGTACAGAGGATAGAAGGTTGCACTTGGAATCAGAAAGACATGAATTCAAATTCTGGCTTGATCACTTACTAACTGTGTGACTTTGGACAAGTTATTTCTTAGCCTCAGTTTTCTCATTTGCAAAAGAGAGAGAATGATAATAGCTACCTCACAGGATTGTTATGAGAGTTAAATGAATAGGCAAAACACTTTGCAAACTTAAAGGGCCATATAAAAATGAGCTATTAAATACTAGTTATTATACTAGCCATTACATGAGGGAAACTTATGAGTCCTTCTCTTTAGTCTTTTTAATAGTCAAAAGATTTGTGATGACAAGAACTGCCATAATGGTTTGCTCCTTTCAGAGCCCTAGTTCAAAAAATTTACTACCCTGGAAGATACAGGCTACAACTTTGATAGGTGATAGTAAAAAACAGCCTAGAATATGCATCTTGTGACTACCATTTTGAAATGGAACTGGGCTTTTGGTAAGTATTTTGTGTCATGGGGATTATGGAAAGACAGTTAATCAACAAACCATACCCTCTCCCCAGTTCTGAAGCAGCAAGGAGAGTTTAACAGTAAGACAGGAGAGAAGCCATTTCTATGTGATATTTACTGGAAGTAAAATGCTATAAAGAAAATTGAAGTAGACCTCTCATTCTAGATATTATGACCTTAATAAAAATTCCTTGATGAAACTCACACACACACACACACACACACACACACACACACACAAAACCAGTAACATCTGAAGACCTAGTCAACATGTACTACTTAGGTGGGGTAGGTAATATAATCTAACTTTCTTTCACAACCAGAATATAGTGTCAAATTCATTTTTCTTTTTTTCTTTATCTGAAATTACATTTTTAAAAAAGCAAATATCATAATTGAAAGGAAGGGATACAATTGATAATTATAAATAATATAAATATATAAAATTTAATTAATTAAGTTAATTCCATGTTTAAAAGTTTCTGTGTGTTTCTGGAACATAGCTCTCTAGCTAGAATGGTATGAACATTCTGGGGGGAAATGAAATAAATGAAAATGTCTAAACTGTGACTTGAAGCAGCTAGGTGGTATATTGGATAGAGTGCCAACAAAAACAACAATAAGGAGACTAAATTTCAAATCATCCCTCCTAAACCGTTTCCTTTTCTTAACTTTCCTATTATTGTTGAGGACCTCACCATTCTCCCATTTTCCCATGATCATGACCTTAATGTCATCCTTTACTCCTTACTCACAGTCACGTGTGATTGTCCAACCTGGTATCACGTTTCATCCATTCTTCTTCTACAATACCTCTTATATTTGTTTTCTTCTTGCCACTCAGATAACGACCACCTTGATGCAGGCTCTCCTTACCTAATGTCGAGAACACTGGCATAGCCCACTGGTTAATCTCCCAAGTGTCCACTTTCTCAAACTCT
>JAJPUD010000588.1:293148-340973 GCA_023553655.1 Myrmecobius fasciatus
CTTTGATTGTATTTGTGTTTTGAATCCCTCAACAACTTGGTTTTTTCCAACTTTTCCAGGCTTCTTACAATGTACCCCCTTCAATGTACCCTAACTGGGTATTGCCAGAATAAATCATGGCATATGAATATAGTGGAATATTATTGTGCAGTAAGAAATAATGGGTATGAGGAATTCAGAGAATAATGGGAAGGGTTGTGTGAATAAATGCAGAATTAAGTTAACAGAATCTGGAATACAATATATTCATAATGACTACAGTCATGAAAAGTGATATTTGTCTTCTAGCTTAGTTATTTCTGACGTATTTCCAGACTTCACGTTTCAAAAGAGAGATCTTTAAAATACTTAGCACAGTGCCCAGCATAAAGTAGCCACTTAATAAAATCCATTCCTTCCCATCCTCCTCTTTCTTTGGCTGACCACACAATGAATGCTATTTTTATTCACTTCTTTCTTCTCTTGGCTTCCTTCAAGACTAAACATATCCTACTTTCTGGAAGAGGCCTTTCTCAGACCCTTCCACTGCTAATGTTTTCCCTTTGAGATTACCTCCCATTTTTATGTCTTTCATGTACATAGTTTGTATATTATTCCTCCTCCTCACTCCATTGTGAGAGACAAAATGGTTATCCATTGACAGGATATTGCCTGAATGAATTGTAGCATATGAATATAGGGGCATATTATTATGCAGTAAAAAATAATGAGTATGAGGGATTCAGAGAAACATGGGAAGCACTGTATGAATATAGAGTTAAGTAAACAGAACCTGGAATACAATATATTCACAATAACTGCAGTAGTATAATTGAAAAGTGAAGCCAAAGACAGCATAATTATTATAAGTGATCTTTGAGTAAAGGGAAGATGAAAAATGCACTTCTCTTATTTTATTTGAGAATTGAGAAACTATGGATGTATAATGTTTCATATGCATTATCAGTCATAGTCTGTGTGTTGGTTAGATGGTTTTTATTGGTCACAAGATGGCTCCATGAGATAAAATTAAGGGGAGGGGCATTTCAGAAGTGATGGTGATGTAAAAACAAAAGAGATCAATAAAACTTTTTTAATGGTAAAAAAGAGCAAACATTACAATGTTAATCCATAGAGTTTGCTCAGCAAAATGCTATTATGTTCTTTATCTCTTATTTTCCTTCCTGGAAAAAAGGCAGAAATTATGACAACAAGCATATAAAGTGAGTATGTGGAAAATTGACTTCAATCAAATAAAACAAAGATTTGGAAACATTTATTCATCAAAAAAAATTTATTGAGAACCTACTATATGTCAGACACACATAAATATACAGAGGATAGCACTCTTATTTATACCTCAGAAAAGTTCCGTTCTTCTTTTCTGAACCAGATTGATTTTAATAACCAAGAATATTATTCCTTTTTTATGGGAATTTCATGTTCGCTCCAGCTACTAGTTACTGGACCAACTTATAGATTATTTTCATCTCATTGACTGAAATGAAGTTTAAGGGAAGCTATGGGAAGAGGTTTCGTCTCACTACACAAAATTTTCATCTTCCATCTTGTTGAAATGGCAATGGTGGTTCCAATTGTTCGGTGAAGAGAGCCATATACACCCAGAGAGAGGGATGTGAAATGTGGACCACAACATAACATTTTCATGTTCTCTATTGAGGTTTGCTTACATTGTATTTCCTTTATCAGATTATTCTTTCTTGTAGATACGATTCCTCCTGCACAAAAAATGATGTGTGGCAATAACTATACATATATTCAATTTCTTAAGTATTCTAACATAATTATCATGTAGTGGATATCCTGCTATCCAGGGGAGGGGTGGGGAGTAGGGGGGAAAAATTTGTAACAGAAAGCTTTGTAAGGGTTAATGTTTAGGAATTACCCATACATATGTTTTGCAAATAAAAAGTATTAATAAAAATAAAAAAATAAAAAAAAGAAATGGCAATGGTGGCTAAACTGGGATCAAGATGATAAGTCTTGAGGTTTGATTTTACAAACATAAAGATGGTATTACACTCATTTCATTTGATTTGGCTAGTGGGGGGTCAGTCGCAGTGAAATGATAGTCAACCTTTGTGCTACTTGGACAACCATACAAATTTAGCACAACTGGAGGCAGAACCACAGATACATTGGCTGGACACTTTTCCTTTAGAGAAGGACATAGTGAAGAGTCACATTGGATGGACAGGAATTGATGAGCCATTCTCTGTATTGTTTAAAAGGGAGTACCCTCTTTGAGGAGATCACAGAGTCATTGAAGTCCCAGTAAATTACACACTTTCTTTTTTTTTTCTTTTTTTTTTTTTTTACATATTTCCACACTTATCATTGTTGTGCAAGAAAAATCTTATCTACAAGAAAGAAAAATCAGATAAAGGAAACACAATACAAGCAAACGTCAATAGAGAGCATGAAAATATTATATTGTGGTCCACATTTCACATCCCTCTCTATGGGTGTATATGGCTTTCTTCACTGAACAATTGGAACTGGTTTGAAACATTTCATTGCTGCAGAGAGCCATGTCCATCAGAATTGATCATCATATAGTATTGTTGTTGCCGTGTATAATGATCTTCTGGTTCTGCTCATTTCACTCAGCATCAGTTCATGTAAGTCTCTCCAGGCCTCTCTGAAATCGTCCTGCTGGTTGTTTCTTACAGAACAATAATATTCCATAACATTCATATACCATAATTCATCCAGCCATTCTTCAATTGATGGGCATCTATCTATTCAGTTTCCAGTTTCTAGCCACTACAAAAAGGGCTGCCACAAACATTCTTGCACATGTGGGTCCCTTTCCCTCCTTTAAAATCTCTTTGGGATATAAGCCTGGGTCAAAGGGTATGCACAGTTTGATAACTTTTTGAGCATAGCTCCAAATTGCTCTCCAGAATGGCTGGATCCGTTCACAGCTCCACCAACAATGCATCAGTGTCCCAGCCTTCCCACATCCCCTCCAACATCTGTCATTATCTTTTCCTGTCATTTTAGCCAATATGACAGGTGTGCAGTGGTACCTCAGGGTTGTCTTAATTTGCATTTCTCTGATCAATAGAAGTTACATACTTTCTTTGGGCTCTTAGATATTATTTTTTCAACAACTCTGTGTGTGTGTGTGTGTTGTGTATGATATTCATTGAGGAATGGTGGAATCAGAGCCCAGAAGAATTGGAAGTGATGGTATAAGTGAAGCGGCCAGGATTGGAGATGGAAATTTTTAATGATCTTCTACTCAAATTGGAAGAAGACTTAAGTAAGATGACAGAACTGGGCATATCACCAAATACTTTGTGATGTTATGGAGGCAAAGGTGGGTTTTGACAATAATTTTATTCCTTTGAAAGTAAAAACAGGTTACCCCAGACAATCATATGATTGTGGCTGACTTGCTGTTGGTATATGGGTATTTTTTATTTGAAACTTTACATAATTTTTTAGCCATAATTACAATTGATTCTCCTGAATCTTAGAGACTTGATCTAATTGTCATTTTGCACTTGGCTTGCAGCCAACTTTTAATGAGATATTAAGGTACTAGAATTCTCTCTGAATGAGTTCCTTTTCAAAAGCTTGATTATAAGGGATTGTATGGAATTTGGAACATATTTCCTTCCCAAATAGGGTTATATATGGTGTTTGTTATTAAGCCAATTCATAAAAGTCCATTTAGCCCATGATATGGTTGAAATATTATATATTACTTGATGAAAATGGTAGAAATAGGATTCTTTAAAGGTTCTCTTAATTAAAGGCAATAATAAAACAAATAACATAAGTAAGAAATAACAATTTTTATTTTTCATTAGTTCTGGCCACTAAAATCAAATTTTAATTAAAAGAATTAAAGGAGGCTCTCCTAGTGATACTACATAGCTATGTAGCATGAAACACTACAATTTTAGAAGAATTAAAGAGACAAAGAACAAATGGAAATTTTGCAATGGGCATAAGTAAATTGTAGTGACTAACTTGCCTATCAAAAATGATATAAAATTTATTATTGAGGACATTTAGTATCAGAAAATGATGTGGGTCAGTCATGTATTGAGAATATGAGAAAACAGAGAAAAACCCTAAGTGTCTAGTTGAGAAAAGAATAAAAATACAGTCTACACCACATTAGGTAGAGTAACTCTGGAAGATTTACGGGGAAACATGGATGTTAATGTCATAAGATTGGATTTACAAGTAATATAATTTGCATTCATTCCCTGATGAAATCATGAATACAGTTATCTCTTCCACATCATAAATTTTCCCATGTGATTTGGCATAAAAAATTAAATAGGGATTTTTGGGAAGTTTTGCAGAAGTTGTAGAAGACACTTGAAAACCAACAGAAAAAGTTTAGAAACTCAGAAATGCATAAAATACGTGAATATTATTATAAAATATCAGCATATTTTATCTTTTAATGCCATAGTAATTCAGATTTCTTCTCTGGTATGAAGAATGAGCCAAAAAAATTTATGTGAATTTTTCAGATTGCAGGGCTGCCATATCCCTAATCCTCCTGATGTGGAAGAGATAATTGTATACCAGTGTATAAGGGGAAATAGATAGATCTTTGCTGGAATTATGAAAGCAATTTCTGGGTGCTTTCAAAGGTTTTTGAAGTTGAGATAGCTTTTTTATTATACCAGTATAGAGATAAAGAGGTTTTGAACTGTTTAGAATATAATATAAAACTTAAAGACTTGGTGGCTTATGTTTATATGCATAATAAATAAAAATATGGAGTGGGAAATGAAGAACAATCAAAAAATTGGACAAACTTAACCTTGGATAGTCTGATTTGTTTTTGTTGGCTGCTTATCTAGGTATAGTGGCTTACAGTTTCAGTTATTATGCATTAAAAAAGCTTAGTTTGCTTATTTTGGAGAGAAGCTTTCTAATCATTGAATTTCAGCCAAGGAGATTTTAGCAGATAGCAATTGGATAACCAGATACAGCCAGCAGACATAATGATAGACATCACCAGAACAAGGTATTTAGTAGAGTACAGTATGATCATGTTACCAGAGGACATCCATAGGTCTGTGGCCACCAGAAATGGGAGTTCTCCTAAATTTTTGACCTCTACATACGTACCCAGATATTCAGGTTCTTTTCCTCTTCATGCATGTTCTCTGGTCACGTGTGTCTCCTAGTATATAAACACTATGCCTGCATGGGGGGTAAGCCCCATAGATGTAGTAACCTGTTGGAGACTATACACATCTTTTCTTTTGAACTACTCTGTAATCTGACAGGATGATAAAGGCTGATAAACAAAATGTCAGTTTGGACTCACAAGGTAGGTTTTGAGTGTGCACAATGCTTAGAACCTGGGATCATTTTCTAGGATTCCATGTATGTACATGTGAAGAATTACGCCAGATGCCTCTTTCTCTCTCTCTCTCTCTCTACACACACACACACACACACACACATGTGTGTGTGATGCTTTATTTTTCCCATTTACATGTTAAAAAAAAATTTAGTTCCAAATTGTCTTTCTCCTGTCTTTTCCCCCTCATTGAGAAAGTATGCAATTTAATATAGATTGTATATATGCAGTCATGCAAAACATAATTCTATAGTAATCATGTTGGAAAAGAAAACAGACTAAAACCAACTAAATAAGTCAAGAAAGAAATGTTTCATGTAGTGGACTTCCTGCCATCTAGGGGAATGGAGGAGGACTAGGGGGGAAAATTTTGTAATGGAAAGCTTTATAAGGGTCAATGTTGAACAACTACCCATGCATATATTTTGCAAATAAAAAGCTTTAATTTAAAAAAAAAAAGAAAAAAAGAAATGTTTCACTTCTAATCTCAAAGAAAAATAAAGCTTTCCTTATTCTTGGTACATGTAAATCACTAGAGTTGGACACACTGAAACAGGGCATGTTTATTGTTATTCATAATTACCATAACTGTGTTTAACTAAGAAGGAGAATATAGAGAGAAGGGGAGAGATTTTCTTAAAGCAATTAGAAAACAAAAGGAAGAGAATTTAAAATAATAGATATGTACATATCAGAAAAACTGACTGAGAGAATTAAATGACTTCTGAGTGGTAGAAGAGAGAGGGGAAAGAGTTATTGATCTAGAGCTGAAAGGAACTACAAAAGTCATCAACTCTTTTTTCCCCTGAGGCAACTGGAGTTAAGTGACTTGCCCAGGATCACACAGCTAGGAAGTGTTAAGTGTCTGAGGCCAGATTTAAATTTGGGACTTCAGGACTGGTGCTCTATCCACTATGCCACCTAGTTGCCCCACCATCAACTCTTAAACGTGTATGTGTACATATATTATCTCATATAGGCTGTAGAATGCTAAACAGATATTAAGAATCTGGTGGCAGAGGTCACTTTGTCACAAAAGCAATGCCTCTAGGACCACATGGGGCCATTATAATCCTTCTTTCCTTCTATTTGAATTGTCTTTGAAGGTGCTGCTACCCAGATTGCTTCTGCTTACTCAGTGTTAAAATCTGTCCCATTTATACTCCGGAATTCTCTCCATGGATCTTCTCCCTTGACCAAATTGGTCTTTTAATGGCCTCTTTTTTAAGGGCCTGGATTAGTCTTGTAGTTGCTAGTGTCTTAGTTTGCACTTTTCCATAGAATCATATCTGTACATTTTCCATCCCCAGGTAAAAGCGATCTAGCCTTACCTTGAGTAACTCCCTGGTATCCTCACTCAGCTGATTCTGGTTAATAAGCAAATAACTACCCTCCTAATTGGTCTGTGGATCTAGGCAAATTTGAATTGCTTACAAAGGAGAACTGATTTTTTTTAAATCATTCTATAATTGTTTTAATATATAGCAGCACAAGGCAATACTAGAGTGAAGTAGGAGAAGGGAAATGCACATATAGGGTCATGTATCATGGTGAAAATGGATCCCAAAGGAATATGACTCATGACCAGGTAAGGAGTTGGCCAGGTTTTTTCAGGCAGGGATAAGGAAAAATAGAGCAAGAAAGCCCATAGTATCCTCTTCAGTTCACTCCCATGGCTTCTGCCCTTCCTTAGGCTTCCTCTGACTCAGCAATATAATAGTTAGGGTGAGAGAGTATCTATAAGAAATCTGCAGATATAATGATGAAAAGCCTCTTAGGCACCATAGGCACTCTAAGGTCTGTGCACTTCAGTTTTTGGCCTGAAGCTTTTCGGCACCTCTTCATAAGGAAAGGGGCAATAAATGAGCTTGGATAGGATAGTATGAATAGATTTAAGCCTGAAGATATTATTTACCTGAGGCACTTCTGTGTGCCAAAGAGCATGGTACCCACAGGCAATGAAGAATTTTTGTGTAAAGAAAATGCCCATTATAACCAAGACTCTGAAAAACAGGCACTATCTTCCTTATGAGTGAAAAAAAGAAAAAAAAAAAAACACTGGAGATTTTTTTTCTTCTAGTCTGATAATTGTTTTTTATTAAAGTTTTTGTTTTCTAAATGAGTTCTAGGAAGAGCTCTGTACTTTATGTTTAAAGACCAATGTGAGGAAAAAGTAGCATCTTGGCTAAGACTCCAGTTAAAACCAGAAGCTATAAGTAGAGAAAAGTTCCATCATTTCAAGACCAGTGGACCCACATCCAACAGTGATAATAACCACCACTCAACAATTAGAGAACCACTGAGCAGTGACCACACTGGATCAGCAGAGAACAATGGCCAACAAAGACTATGTGCTACATGAGACTAGTGGGAAGCAGTAGGATGACATCGCTAAAAGACATGACAATTTCACAGTAACAGAGGGTAAGTTGCCCCTTCATGATTGTATTCTAGCCACAATATTATGTGTATTTGTGAGAGCATATGTCCCAAATTTAGAAGGGAAATTCTTCATTGCTTCTTTTCTTTCCATTCCTTTGCATCAAATGTCTTTCCTTTGAGTACAATAATAATAATAATAATATATTTCCTTCAAGGTTTTATCTGTTAAGAGTACTCTCTAATCAAGAAGAGAACGGAAAAGAAATGAGCAATCATCAATTTATATGTACAGCATTTTAGTACGACCCTAAATGGGACAGTTAGGTGGCAGTTTGTGGAGTTGGGGAGTGGGATGATATAGTTGGACCTACAATTTAGGAAAAAACTTTGGTGACTGAATGGAGGATGGATAGGAATGTCAAGAGACTTGAGATTCCAACAGGTTATTGCAATAGCCCAAGAGTCAGGAGATGAAGATCTGTAACAGAGTTGTGACAGTATCAGAGGGAAAAAGGAACATGTCTGAAAGATGTTGCAAAGATGAAATCAAGAGCCGTGGTAACAGCTTGGCTAAAGAGGTGAGAGACAGTAAAGAGTTCTGAATGAATCATAGTTTGTTAACTTGAGATGAAAAATTGGCATCACCTCAGCAGTAACAGGGAAAGTAAGGATAGAGGAGCATAGAATTAGAAGCATCCTCACAAAAGAATGATGACAGAGAGAGGCAGTGTGTCCATTCAGTCATATTGTCAAGAGGCTGGTCAGATGCAAAGACTCTAAGGTCATCCACTTGCACCCCGGATATTGCGGATTATATGACTTTTGTCTTGCCAATGGACTTCAATGAGTCTGGAAGAGAGAATAAGGTTACTGACTTTCTGCATCTCTGCCTCATTTAAACCCAATTCACCTGAAAATCAGGACGTGTCATGTCACTCAGACACTTCAAAATGAAGGAGAAACAGCAGCTGTCAAGAGATTAATATAGACTACAGTAGGTGTTTAGTATACAAGTTCATTTATTAAGTCTAGCAGTTGTCATGCAGATGGGATGCCATGAATCCCATGTATGAATCACAAAATCTTACATCCTTTCCAGAATTTTGAGATTGACTGTGAACCTATAATAGAGTATAGAGAGGTATAGCTGGGTACAGGGATGCAGTTATTGGCAGAAGTGTGTTGGTAAATATTTTACAGCTCGATTTCTCAAAGCTAAATTTGTGTTATTAACATTTTCTCCGTCACTTTTTTGAATCTAGATAATCTACCAAATAGTAGATTAAACCCTGATTTGATTACTTATTATAGCATTTTCCAATTTCCAAAGTGTAAGCACTCACAATGAAAATTTAATAATTTAGCTCCATCTAGGCAGCTTTATGGTATGATAGAGAGAGTGCTGGACCTGGAGTCAAAAAAACTAATCATCCTAACTTTATTATTATTATTATTGGTTGGCAGGATGTCCAATACATGTTAACTATGTTAAAATATAAAATATATGACAAATCCAATATACATATACATATTTATACAGTTATCTTGCTGTACAAGAAAAATCATATCAAAAAAGGAAAAAAAATGAGAAAGAAAACAAAATGCAAGCCAACAACAAAAAGAGTGAAAATACTATGTGGTATAGCATTTTGTGGTCCATACTCAGTTACCACAGTCCTCTCTCTGGGTGTAGATGGTTTTCTTCATCACAAGATCATTGGAACTAGCCTCAAACATCTCATTGTTGGAAAGAACCACATACATCAGAACTGATCATCATATAATCTTCTTGTTGCCATGTATAATGATCTTCTGTTTCTGCTCATTTCACTTAGCATTAGTTTATGTAAGTCTCTTCAGACCTCTTTGAAATCATTCTCCTAATCGTTCTTATAGAACAATAATATTCTAAAACATTCACATACCATAACTTATTCAGCCATTCTCCAGCTGATGGGCATCCTTTCAGCTTCCAGTTACTTGCCACTACAAAAAGGGCTGCCACAAACATTCTTGCACATGTGGGTCCCTTTCCCTCCTCTAAGATCTCTTTGGGATATAGGGCCAATAGAAACACTGCTGGGTCAAAGGGTATGCACAGTTTGATAACTTTTTGAGCATAGTTCCAAATTGTTCTCCAGAATGGCTGGATCCATTCACAGTTCCACCAACAATGTATCAGTGTCCCAGTTTTCCCACATCCCCTCCAACATTCGTCATTATCTTTTCCTGTCATCTTAGCCAATCTGACACGTGTGTAATGGTATCTTAGAGTTGTCTTAATTTTCATTTCTCTGATTGATAGTGTTTTGGATCCTTTTTCATATCATCCTAACTTTAAATCTGGCCTCAGGCACTTACTAGCTATGACTCTGGGCAAGTCATTTAACTTTATTTACCTCAGTTAACTTATCTGTAAAGGTGAGCTAGAGAAAGAAACAGCAGTTCTGGTTATCTTGGCTGAGAAAACCCTAAAATGGGATCATGAAGAGTTGGACACACTGAAACAGGGCATGTAGGTGACACAATGGATAGCGCTTCTGGCCCAGAGTCAGAAAGACCTGAGTTCAAATATAATATCAGATAATTACTGGTTGTGTGACTCTGTTAGCCTTAGTTCCTCATCTGGGAAATGAACTGGAGAAAGAAATGGCAAACCACTCCACTAACAAGAAAATCCCAAAATGGGGTCACAAAGAGTCATGCATGAATGAAATTACTGAACAATAACTCCAACACATCCCCGGATTTGACTTTTTCCTCTGCTTACATCAAAATAAGCCATTTTGACAAAGCTGCTTTTGACCATATCATTACTGGCACATTAGCCTAAAGAAAGCTGTCAGGGGGCAGCTAGGTGGTGCAGTGGATAGAGCACCAACCCTGAAGTCAGGAAGACCTGAGTTCAAATTTGGCCTCAGACACTTAACACGTCCTAGCTGTGTGACCTTAGTTAAGTCACTTAACCCAAATTGCCTCAGCAAAAAAGCAAAAAAAAAAAAAAAAAAAGCTGTCAGAAAATATCTTCCCTCTTTCACACCCTAGGGAGATAGTAGTGATAGCAGATCTCAAAGCGAGGAAGATTGGTTCCACATCTTCCCTATTGTGTGACCATAGACATACTCTTAGTGTTCTAGGCTACTCAGAGAACTTGCAGATTTGTACTGGCTCAAGTTTTCTCATCTGGGAATTCCCTATACTTAGTGAAATCAAAGATTCAGTTTTATCCCTACTATCATATCTTACTTCAGCCAGGATTAAATTTCTCAATTAAATCTCTGTTATATCCATTTGCAAGCCTAAAGTCAGACTTGCTTGGAAATTATTGGCTCTCGTCTAGACAGAAATATAAATATAATATCCTGGGCTTTATTCAGCAAAGTTTCCCTTGTGTTGTGAATCTGTTTTCTTAACTGGTTTTTTGTTTGTTTGTATTTTGTTTTATTTTAGCACCCTTTCAATTTCTGCAAATCTCAGAATCATAGAATCTTTAAGAAACCTTCAAGAACTGGAAAAGAATTTACCTTGTAAGTCATCTATATAATCCTTCATATTTTAGTGATGGAAAATGAGGCTCAGTGACATTTATGGACACACAACTGAGGTGCTGGAACTTGGAATTATGGCTTTCTGATTCTCTGTGCCTCTTCCTTTTTCTTTGACTTTGAACCTGCTTCTGCAGGTTCCCCTGACTTCTAACATAAGCACCCCTGAGAGAATAGGCTATGGTTCCTTAGAAGATCCTAGTCAGCAATAGGCTTGTGATGGAAAGAGCCATCTGCATCCAGAAAGAGGCCTTTGGGGACTGAATGTGGATCACAACATAGTATTTGCACCTTTTTTTGTGGTGGTTTGCTTGCTTTTTATTTCTTTCTCATTTTTCCCCTTTTTGATCTGATTTTTCTTGTGCAGCATGATAATTGTGGAAATATGTATAGAAGTATACATGTGTAACATAAATTGGATTACTTGCTGTCTAGGGGAGAATGTGGGGGAAAGGAGGGAGAAAAATTTGGAACAAAAGGCTTTGCAAGAGTGAATGTTGAAAACTATCTTTGCATATATTTTGAAAATTAAAAAAAAAGCTATGATTAAAGAAGAAGAAGGACAGGAAGGAAGAAAAGAAGAAGAAGAAGAAAACGACGATGATGATGATGATGGTGATGGTGACGATGATCCTGGCCAGGATGTAGCTACTCCTTATCTTATGATTCAAAGGCATCATCCCACAAACCCTCAGTTCTCTATGACCAAGCTCTGTGTAACATACAGTAAAACCCATCCCACAAGACATTTTCAGGATAACACACAACATAGGGAGGCACAGAGATGCACAGGAGAGACTTATTGCATCTGACTCTTGTCACCTTTCACCACAGGAAACCTCAGAGTGGGAGACTGACCAATAAATCTTTGAGGTTATTTCCTGCAATGAAAATTTGTCATGGCCACAGTTCAGATAGCCTGGCTTCCTTAATGCAGTCATACCTACTGAACTGTCCTATAAATGTGCCATTTTTGTTCTCTACCTAAATCACTTCAAACCTAGTTGTTTCCCTTACTCTGATTCTGACCCATATGTTGCCTTTTCAAAACTCCAATATCTTTGGGATCCATAAAACAATGCCTTTGATTTTATGGTCCCAGTTTTTAACCTACTGTTACCTAGTTCTCAATGTGACACTAGAAAATACACTATAGCATGCACTAAGTTTTATTACTAGATTTGTTCGACAAGTGTAAATAACTACAGTAACCCTGGGGATTTTGTTTCATGCTTTTTGTCCATGTATACATAGCAACCTTCTCCATGTAAACCTGGACAACTTTCCCTATTGAAGGCAACCATAGATATTATGTTTACCGATGACTTGTCTAACTCATGTAATATGTCCTTTGCCAAGGCTCCAATAGGTTTGTTTTTGTTGGTTGTTTTTTTTTTTTTGTTTGTTTGTTTGTTTGTTTTCTTTTTTTGGCCAAAAGTTCAAAAGAATCGGCTGTTCTCATTTTTTTTTCTTGGGATGAATAGCCATAAAGAACAAATCTAAGGTATTGATTTTGTAGGAATATTAAAACTCCTTTTAAGCATTTGCATCTTCTTAAAGGGAAGCATAATATAAACTTGAAATGGAGATGACATGTTTGAATCTTGCTTCTAATACTAATTATTGTGGGCATGGTGGAGCCAGCTAAGACTGCTAGTCAAAGTAGATTGTTAAATTTTCAGTTGTGATAATTTATACTTTGGAAGTCAGCAAATGCTATAAAACATGGCTTGATTTATTGTTTTGTTTGTCTAGACTTAAAAATCATAGTGAAAAAATGGAAATTAAATTTAAAGTGTGTTTTTCAGAGAGCTGGTTGTTAAACATTTATTATTTATGTAATTATAGGAGAAAAAACAGTTGCTTGTAGCAGCAGAGAACCAGTGTTTAATTCCCACTTCTACCACTTTCTACCTGTGACAGTCTTGAGTAAATCACACTCTCAGGGCCACAGTTTCTTTAAAATGGGTCCTGCAGATGCTTTTCTGGGTAGATAGGTGGCACAGTAGATGGAACAGCCAACCTATAGTCGGGTAGACTTTAGCTAAAATCCAGCTTCAGACATTTAGGAGCTAAGTGAAACTGGGCAAATCACTTAACCTTATTTGCCTCAGTTTCCTTATCTGTAAAATGAGCTGAAGAAGGAAATGGCAAACCATTCTTGTATCTTTGCCAGGAAAACTCAAAATGATCTTGAAGAGTCAAACAGTAACAGACAGATCAACAAAAGGATTTTTCCAACTCTAAGTCTATGATACAAAGTATAAAATGTAAATACATTCATAGCAGAGAAAGTACTAGATTTGAAATCCTGAGACATGCACATAGTTAAGTGCTTAATAAAAAGCTTGTTGACAACATTTATTGCAAGAGTAAAGTTATTTAATCCCTCAGAACTCATTTTCAATTGTAAAATGAAGTAAGGAGGGTTGCTGTAGATGACCTCAGAGATACCATCCATCTGTAATTCTGATTCTTTGATCAAAATAGTATGTATCTACTTTATTAGCATATTCAACTATTTTTTTCCCCCTGCAGCTGATATGCCAAGGATTCTATAACGTTGTAGAAGTGCTCTACACACTGTTATTAGAGATGGGAAATTCCCATAAACTAATAAAAGGCCAGTCCTTTTAGCCTGAGAGTCATTTGGCCTTTGTCTTTTAAGACCTCTTGTGGCAAAACAAAGCCTGGGAATTCAGTGGTTTTCCATCAGCTTAAGCATTTTCTCAATTGCCTGGAAAAATCACATCCCCTAAGTCAAGTAAAAATTAGTAAATGTGCATTATGTACTCATTTGTACTTATTGTCAAATAGATTAGGATGTTATCCAGATAATCTAGTCCAAAGATGCTTAGGCATGTCTCTGATTATATGTTGGAAAGCAGCCAGTATATTGGTTAATTCCAAAAAACATCCCAAGATTTTCAAAGCATCCATACTAAGTTTCTTCCTGTTTTAGCTGAATTTGAATTAAATTACTATTTCCATAAAAACCAAGTTCAAAAGTCATTAGGGTAAGCAAAATTAATTGAATGTTTTGACATGTAGTATCTTTCTCCCATGGTTCCCTAATGCTTGCATTTGGCCTCCTTCCAATTTCTCATCTATTCCTCCACTCCCAAATCAAGTGGCACCTCCTCCAGGAAGCCTCACTTAGGCTTTAATTAGGGCACAACAACCTTTTTCTACTTCTGAGTTATAGAATGCTTTATATTTCATTTATATTTACCTTGTTCCATTTTTGTTGAGCAGAAAGAATGAAAATTTTCAGTTAGAAGATTCGGGTTTAATTTTAGCTCTGCTATCTGTATCGATATCTCTGGGCTACAGTCTAATCATCTATAAAATAAAGGGATTGGATTAGATGACCCCATAAGTCATTTTCACTGCTACATTCTAAATTTTTAGAGTTCTTTGTGTATTTGTAATATTTCCTTATTATTCAACCATTAGGTCATGTTAGGGACCACGGCTTCTTTCAGTTTTTTATCTTTACCAAGCTAGCATAGCCCCATGCACTCAATAAGTATTTAATAAATATTTTTGAGCCAAAAAAAGATGATTATTATTTTTTTTTATTAAAACTTTTTATTTGCAAAACATATGCATGGGTAATTTTTCAACACTGAACCTTGCAAAGCTTTCTGTACAAAATTTTTCCTCCTTCCCCCTACCCTTTTCCCTAGATGGCAGGAAGTCTAATACATGTTTAAATACATGACAAAAAAATGATATGTTAAAATACATATTTATACAGTTACCTTGCTGTACAAGAAAAATTGGATCTACAAGGGGGAAAAAAACTGAAAAGGAAAACAAAATGCAAGCAAACATCAATAAAGAGCATGAAAATGCTATGTTGTGTTCCATACTCAGTTCCCACAGTCCTTTCTTTGGATGTAGATGGCTTTCTTCATCACTGAACAATTGGAACTGGTTTGAAGCATTTCATTGTTGAAGAGAGCCATGTCCATCAGAATTGATCATCATATAGTCTTGTTGTTGCTGTGTATAATGTTCTCCTGGTTCTACTGATTTCACTCAGCATCAGTTCATACAAGTCTCTCCAGACCTCTCTGAAATCATCCTGCTGGTTGTTTCTTACAGAACAATAATATTCCATGACATTTATATATCATAGTTTATTAAGCCATTCTCCAATATTCAACATCTATTCAGTTTCCAGTTTCTAGACACTACAAAAAGGGCTGCCACAAACACTTTTGCACATGTGGGGCCCTTTCCCTCCTTTAAGATCTCTTTGAGATATAGACCCAATAGAAACACTGCTGGGTCAAAGGGTATGCACAATTTGATAACTTTTTGAGCATAGTTCCAAATTGCTCTCCAGAATGGTTGGATCTGGGGCAGCTAGGTGGCGCAGTGGTTAGAGCACCAGCCCTAAAGTCAGGAAGACCTGAGTTCAAATCTGGTCTCAGATATTTCCTAGCTGTGTAACCCTGGGCAAGTCACTTAACCCCAATTGCCTCAGCAAAAAAAAAAAAAAAGAATGGTTGGATCCATTCACAATTCCACCAACAATGTATTAGTGACACAGCTTTCCCACATTCCCTCCAGCATTCATCATTATCTTTTCCTTTCATCTTAGTCTATCTGACAGGTGTGTAGTGGTATCTTAGGGTTGTCTTAATTTGCATTTCTCTGATCAGTAGTGATTTGGAGCACCTTGTCATATGACTAGAAATAGTTTTAATTTCATCATCTGAAAATTGTCTGTTCATATCCTTTGACCATTTATCGATTGGAGAGTGGCTTGAATAAAAGATGGTAATTCTTAATAATTAGATCATTAATTTAAGCTCTACAAATCAATATAGGTATTCCACTGAAGTTTTAACCAATGACTATTCACTGGAGAAACAAAACTGGGGGCAGAGAACAATGAAAAGAATAAATGTATACTATATTTGTCTGATTTTAAATGTGACAAGTCAGAGAATGAAAAGAGAGCATGGACTAGACTGATCAGAGAAGATTTCATATCAAGTATAATGAACTTGACTTTGAAGACAGGCAGATTTTGTGTTAGGTGCAAACATGAAAAGTTTCAGCCAGCCAAGGTTGTCTAAGGTCTAAAAAGTATAAATTACTAATAAAGGAGACCTGATTTTGGTTCTGAAAGGGCAAATACAGAGTGCTGGGAAGGGGTTCCACCAATTAATCATTCAATGAGTTTTTGCCAAGCCCCTGATTTGTACCAGAAAAAAAACAAAAAACAAAACAAACAAACAAACAAAAAACCCTTAAGTTGGGCAATTAAATGATGCAGTGGATAGAGTGCTGAGTCAAGAAGATATGAATTCAAATTTGGCCTCAGACACTTAATAGTTATATGAGCCTGCACAGTTTACTTAACTTCTATTTACCTCAGTTCTCTATCTGTAAAATGGGGATATTAATAGTACCTACTTCCCAGGGTTAAGATCAAATGAAATAATAGCTATAATTATTATTCTTACTTTGTGTGTGGCATATAGTAAGCATTATATAAATGTTTGCTATTTTTTATCACCATTATTATTATTTTTTATTAAAGCTTTTTATTTGCAAAACATATGCATGGGTAATTTTTCAACACTGACCCTTGCAAAGCCTTCTGTACCAAATTTTTCTCTCCTTCCCCCCATCACCTCCCCTAGATGGTACGTAGTCTAATACATGTTAATTATGTTAAAATATATGACAAATTGAATATATGTATACATATTTATACAATTATCTTGCTGTACAAGAAAAAATGGATCTACAAGGAAAAAAAAACAAAACCTGAGAAGGAAACAAAATGCAAGCAAACATCAACAGAAAGCATGAAAATGCTATGTTGTATCACCATTATTATTATGTTACAGGAAGGATGTCAAGATGCTTTGGAAGAGAAAATTCTTCACCAAGAGCTCTCTAAATGAATAAAATCACAAATCCAGCAAATAGAAAAAAAAAAGATGAATGAATAGACAAATTAGCAGATAAATAAATTAATGAATAAAGTTGAGGGAAGGTCCCATGTTAGGTGCTGGTAATACAGACAAAAATGAAACTGTCTGCCTTCAAGGAGCTTACATCCTTTTACAGAAAAAAAAAAAAAATATATATATATATATATTCCTAGATGCAAAGTGAATGCAAGAATATAATTTTGTGGGAGGCACTGGCTACAGGGGTGGGGTAGAGGTGATCAGGAAAGGCTTTATGTAGAAGAGAACATTGGTGTTAAGCTTAGAAGGAAGCTAAAAATTCCTGGGGCTAGGAGTTTGCTCACCAGGTCTAGTGTCACAGAGACTCATCTTCCGCAGTTTAAATCTGGACTCAGATACTTATTAGCTATGTGACCCTGGATAAGTCACTTTATCCTGCTTGCCTCGGTTTTCTCGTCTGTAAAATAAATTGGAGAAGGAAATGGCAAACCACTATTGTATCTTTTCCAAGAAAACCTCATATGAGGTCATGAAGAGTTGGATATAACTGAAATGAATGGAAAAAGAGATTCTTAAAGAATGATGCAAAGGGGTGCCATACCTTTGTTACTGGAATTCTTTTTCTATTTTCCCCCTCATAAGATCATAGCTCTAAAGCTGAAAGGAACCTCTGAGACCATTTAATTCAACATAATTTTACCATTGAAAGTGTCATAGAAATAAACTATAGACTCAGATCTCAATCAGTGATGGGAGAAAGACATTTTTAAGTTTTTTTAATTGATACCTTTTGGGTTTTTTAAACTAGTCATTTAATCAATAATTACTTCTGAGACCCCATCCTCCACCTCTTCCTAATCTATTTGAGCTTTTTCTTTAAACAAACAACAACAACAAAAAATTCAGCAGAATCAACTGATGGGAACAGTATGTTCATAACTGGCAACATATGTAATAATTGCAATTCATAGGATTCCCCCTACATTTACCCCACCCCTAACCTCCTATTGAGAGGAGGTAGACAAGCTGTCTTTTCCAGTTTCAGAAACCAAGATAAGTTCTTGCTCTTTGTCTGAGTTCAGTTGCCTTTCAGTAGAGTTTTACTTTATCTCAGTTATTGTAGTCATTGTGAGGGTTGTTGATGTTCTTGCCACAAATCATCTACTGCAAGGATCTCATCAGTGGAGGCCTTGGACTCACCCCAAGAGAATTATGGTTTGATCAGCAAATAAGAGAGTGAGAAGATTAACCAATCAGGGACACCTTCTCCCTTTGCTAGCCGGTTCTCCAACAGAACTATACTTTCCCTTAGTCCCTAAACTTCCACACACACTTCCTTTCTCTGGGTAATCCTCCTGCCTCACTCCTTTATAGATGGCATCAGTATAACCAACACTTACCTGGGCATCTACAGCAGCAGCTGTGTAGGTATCACTGGAAAAATTTACCACACTCTCCCAGAAATCACATCCTTCCTTAACTACCTCAGGTGGCTCTACAGGACAGGTATTCCTAGAAGGGAGCTCTGAGCTGAGGTCAATGACTGGTGAGTAGGAGCACTGTCCCACCCCTTGCACCTTCTTTCAACCACCCCCACCTCCACTATTTCTATTTTGCTCTATATGGGACAGAGAGAGTCAAACAGGATGAATAAGCATGAGTGGACTGGGACCTTCACAAATCTCACGATATCATCTTTCCTCCAAACCTTCCAGATCACTGTCTGAGGTGCTGCTTTCTTGCCACTTACCTGGAGTATCTTCTTTGACTCGATACTCTCTCAAAACCTATTTAATCCAGTCAGCTGCCAAATTTGGCCACCTCTTATCCTCATAAGATCTCCAGCATCTGTCCCCTATTCTCCACTCACATAGCTATCTCCCTTGTTAATGCTTTCATCCCTTCTAGCTTCCCATTGATCTTGCCTGCCTCAGAATTTCTTTCTTCAATCCAACCTCCACACACCTGTCAAAGTAATATTCTTAATATAAGTCTGAACACATCAGTCTGATACCCAATAAATCCAGTGGCTCCCTGTTAAATCTAGGATAAAATATTTAATCTTTATCTGATCCTTTAAAATTTTTATTTGCTGTGATTTGTAATTATGTAATTATCAGTATGATAGAACATAAATATATTTTGTAAATCAATACATCTATGCATAACAAGGGTACTTGTTCAAAATTATGTGGCTGATAAAAGTACACAATGAAATGTTTGGAGACTGCTGACTTAAGGTATTTTAAAAGCCAACCACAGAGTGAAGCTAGATGGCTTTTTGCCTGGACATCAAGATAAAAGTGGATAATGGCCCAAACTTAGAAGGTTAAGAATTATTACTTTAGAACAATGTGATGAGTATTTAAATGGTCTCATTTTTCTTAATATGAACTATGATGTTAAGCAAAATTTAGATTTTCCTTCTATAATTAGGGCATCTGTTGCATAAAAAGGCTAGAAATGCATTTTTTTCACTTCCTTTTTTTTAAATTAAAAGCTTTTTATTTACAGACCATATGAGTGATTTTTCTACATTGACCTTTGCAAAAACTTTTTTTTTTGTTCCAAGCTTTTCCCCTCCTCCCCCCCCCACCCCTAGATGACAGGTAATCTAATACATGCTAAATATGATAAATTATATGACAAATCCTATATATGTATACATATCTATACAGTTATCTTACTGCACAAGAAACATCAGATCTAGAAAGAGAAGAAAAAACAACCTAAGAAGGAAAACAAAATGCATGGAAATATTCACAGAAAGCGTTAAAATGCTGTGTTGTGGTTCACACTGAGTTCCCACAGGCCTCTCTCTGGATGTATATGACTATCTTCATCGTAGCACAACTTGTTTGAATCACATCATTGTTGAAGAGAACCATGTCCATCAGAATTGATCATCGTACAGTCTTGTTGCTGTGTATAATGATCTCCTGGTTCTGCTGATTTCACTCAGCATCAGTTCATGCAAGTCTCTCTCCAGGCCTCTCTGAAATCATGCTGCTGGTCGTTTCTTACAGAACAATAATATTCCATAACATTCATATACCATAATTTATTCAGCCATTCTCCAATTGATGGGCATCCTTAGAAATGCATTTGTTAAATTTAAAAAAGGGTATGATTTGTGTTCTCCTCTGCTTTTTTGGTGTTCTCTTTCTCTTCATAGTTTTGTTGTTTGTTTTTTAAATGAAGTTTTATTTATATCTTCTGTTTTTTTCCCATCATTCATATTTCTCCCAATATTCTCCCTCTATCTTCCCAGAGAATCATTTCATATAACTAGAGATGAGATCTATAAGTAGATCTCACACATAACTTCTAAGATAAAAGTAATATTTTTAAAGAAATAAGGTAAAAAATCAGCATATCTGATTAATATATCAAAAAAATCTGAAAATATGTGCAGTGTACCAAATGTGTGAACTTTTCACCTTTGTAGAGAAGTGAGCTAGGTGGATATCCTCTCATATTTCTTCTTTGTTTTATATCTTAAAAAAAAAAAACAAAACCCAGAAACTATCATGGTTGAAAGTCTGATAGGCTAGAAGTGGTCCAGCCCACTTGTAGAATTCTGAAAGATTCAAATACTTGACATTCACCCTTTGAGAATTGTTCTCATTGTTTATGCTGGTGTTGAACAAATCCTCCATCCATGAAAGTGGTGCCCACTCCAGAGTCTACCAGACCTGTACTATGACCATGAACTCCACATTCACCTGGAGTAGGAGCAACAGGAAGGTGTGCATAGGCTTCTTCCTGGGCTGAAGCAGGAATATCTGGATCAGGTCAATCACTACTAAAGTTCTGTTTTAGGAGAGATACTTCTGCCTCTGAGGGGACAGTTCTGGGTCCTTCTGAAGATTTCATTTCTATATTGCTATTTCTTAGCTGCTTTCATAAGAACATACATTCGCAATTGGTTGGAAAGAGGGAACCTGAGAGACCACTTAGTCTGTTTTTTTGTAGGTAGGGAAACTGATTTGATTAATGTCATGTTGTTTGAACTTCAATCTCAAAAAGGATCAGGACATTAGGAAGGTGATACATTGCATCTGAGGCCATCTCCAGTCATCCTCATCTATATCTTGCCACTGGACCTAGATGGCTCTGGAGGAGAGAGTGAGGCTGCAGACTTTCCCATCCTCACTTAACTGAAATTCACTTGCAGGTCACCTTTCTGAAGTCATGGTGCTCTTTGAGAATGAAGGACAAAAAGCAACCTGTGAATAGTAGGAGCTTCCCCACTAAGGATTCAATTGGCCAATTCCAATTGAGCAATATACTCCTTCCTTTCCTGCCTCTCTTTCTTCCTTTCCTCCCTCCCCTCCTTTTTTCCCTCCTTTCCTTCCTTTCCTCTCTCACTTCCTTCTTTCCTCCTTCCCTTCTTTTCCTCCCTCCCTTTTCTTCCTTCCTTCCTCCTCTCTCCTTTTCTTCTTTCTTCCCTCACTCCCTTTTCTTCCTGTTTCTCCCTCCCTTCCCTCCTTTCTTCCCCCCCATTTCTTCCTTCCTCCCTCCCTTTTCTTCATTTCTTCCTCCCTCCCTCCCTTCCTTCTTTACTTTCTTTCCTCCCTCCATCCCTCCTTTCTTCCTTCCCTTTTCCTATCTTTCTCTCTCCTTTCCCTCAGTCCACATAGGGGATCATACTCTTACCTGTGAGTACTCTGCCCAAAGGAATGTAAATTTTGATTGTTGAAACCTCACAGGGTATCTTGGGTTTTACAGGCTAGGACTGTGCCTTCAATCCAAATCACTCTGAATCTCATTGATTGGCCAAGAATAGGTCTCAAGTCAAGCCCCTTTTGGTCATTGTTTGGGCTCAGATTGTCTCAAAGTGAATGTAAATAGGTCTGAAATCATAGATTGAAAGTGAAAGAGGTGCCATCTTTTCCATACAACCAAACTGCCTCCTCCTAAGTATGAAAAGGGATTGCCTTAGGAGGCTTCCCCTCACTGGCAGTGTTTAAGTAAAGACCAAATAAACCCTTCATGGGTAAATTGTAGCAGGGATTCTTCACCAGCTATAGACTGGACCGGATGGTTTCTTCTAACTCTTGAGATTCTGTTATTATGTGAAATATGGAGCCAGGCCTCACGATGTTCAAGATTAGTCATTTTTAAAAGCAAACTATTCATAGTTTTTCCATATCATTTGGAGTACATTTAAGTATTTTAAAGCATTACTAGCCCCACATCCTTTTTTAGTTCAATGGTACCATTTTTAACCACATTCATGATTCTATAAACAGGCAGATTTCCACTTTCTGAATACCAATAATAATGATATAGTAATCATAATGGTTCCCAGAATTTATATAGCACTTTGAGGTTTACTAAGTACTTTTCATATGTTACATCCTTTGATCTTTAAAACAATCCTGGCAAGTAGATTCCATTATCATTCCCATTTTACAGAGGAGGAAACTAAGACAGAGAGGTTAGGTTACTTGCTGACCTCACACAGCTAGCATATGTTTGAGATGGGATTTGAACCCAGGTCACTTAGACTCCAAATTCACAATAGAATATCTCTACCTACATGGCATCTGACTACAGATCCTGGCTCTTTGGAGTACGCATGCTTCTATGCTTTATATATCACAAGATGTAGTCAAACATGACCTTTCGAAACTGAGACATCACTGCTCAACCCCATGGTATATACTCTGCCTAAGACATTTATTTATAAGGCAACTTAATAAATGAGACTTCCATCAAGGACATCTAGAACAAAGAAAAATAGAGACAAACACAGGGAAGTCCACCCAAAAAAACAGACTTCCTGGTACAAAATTAAACTGCCACAAAGAGATCTCACTTCTTTTTTTGCTCTCTCTTCATCATCATTATCATCATCACAACCAATTTCAATGTATCAAGCACTGTACTAAATGCTTCAAAAATATCATCTCATTATATCCCTACAATAACCCTGGGAGGTGGGTATTATTATCTCCATTTTATAGATGAAGAAACTGAAGTTAAATGGTCTGCCCAGGATCACACAGCTAGTGAATGTTTGAAATCAGATTTGAACCACATTTTTCTAATCCCAAATTCAATGTTCTATCTACTGGACCATCTAATTGCCTCCAAAATGATCTTCCAAAATGTTTGATAAAAGTCACTAATGATAACCTATCTAGCCACAGCCCAGAAACTTGAATCCTCTCTGCTTTTATTTACAGCCCATTGGCAGCCTTCAAGGGGAAAGAGAAGCTGTGGTTCTCATTAGAAGTTGCCTTCCTGTCCTAGAGAACAATTGACCTTTCTTCCTGGTTAGTAACCTTCTGCCTGACCTATACAATGGGGAAAATCACTCTCTGGAGAGCATGTGGCTGAATGACAAGGGTCCAGTTTGAGTCTATACTTTTCTGTTGAGTCTTTGATATACTTTGAATAATTGACTGGGGAAGCTGAGATTTGATACCAATAAAAATAAGACTTTTAGTATTTATTTTCTCTCTCTCCTCTAGGTGTTGCAACTTGCTTATGTATTATGGACAAAGACTAAAACCTAACCCAATTCATTGTCACAGCGATCCTTTTTCCGTTCCACATCAAATTCAGGTAATAAAACTGACCACTAGGCTTTCCTAGAATACAAGAAAATATTGTTTAAATAAAAGATTGTAAAATATCACAAAAAGGGGTTGGTATGAATGCAGTATCATTACTTCAAGGACAGTCTTCTAGGGTAGGTTGCTCCTAGACTATGCAAACTGTTCATTGGAAAAAGAATTTGAAAAAACTAGCTTGAAGTTCTTATGCCAGGGAAATTAGTCCATAGTTGAGGGCTCCCTAGTGTTCAGGGAAGCATCAAGTTGTTGTCTGATGATGCTATCAGAGGAAAAGGTTCTGATTTTCTAATTAAAGAATTAGGATAGAGTTCATTTGAGTAAAAGTTCAGGGTCAGGGATGGCAAATGAAATAATCAAGCAAAGAGAATGTAACCTGTGTTCCAGAATCTGAGGCTCTAGCCCCATATAGATCCAGGTTCAGTATTGAAGGGATTCTCAATAATAACTATATGCCATATACATTCCACCTCACATTTCCCCTGATTACATCAGGAATTGACTCTTTTTTTCTCTATCTGGGGTCTTCTTTGTGAACCTTTACAGTCATCTATATTTACATACTTTGGGTAAAGCTTGCTCTTCTAGGGAAAGAAATTTATAGTCAGTGGAGAGTGAAGCAAAATCTTTTTCTCTCCAAATCCTTTGTGTGTGGGTGTATTTATACACACTATACTATATATACACTATATATGCATGCATGTGTATTTGTGAGTATATATATATGTATATATATATACATTTGTTCAGTTTTCCATTCACATTTGACTCTTTGTAACCCCATGAAGCATACTGAGGTTTTCTATATTACAGTAGTTTTCCATTCTCTTCCCCAGTTTATAAGACCTAAGTTAAGTGACTTGCTCAAGTTCATACAACTAGTATCTGAAACCGGATTTGAACTCAGATTTTCCTAGCACTAAGCCCAGCTCTTTATATACTAAACCATGTAGCTGCCATTTAGAGAGGGAGAAAGAGAGAGAGAGAGATGAAGCCCTGTAACCTTCAAATGGGAAAGAATTTGGGAATATTAGGGAGTCCCAGAGCTGTTTCTTAATTTAAAAAATGATTGTTTTCAGTTAGTCCCTTCCCCCATCCACTTGAAGAAAAAGAAAAAAAAATAAACACTGTTACATACATATTATATATTAACATATAATATGTATTGTAAGTATATGTATATATAACTAGATAGATATACACTATATATCTGTATATATGGTTAAACAAAAGGAAGTCCCTCATTGGCCATATCCAGTATACATATATCTCATTCTATACTCCAAATCCAATATTCATCTGTCAGGAGGTAAGTAGCCTGCTTTACCAACAGTCTTCTGGAATCATGGCTGGTCATTGCATTGATTTGTTTTTACAGTGCTGTTGTTATAGCATAAATTGTAAGCCTTCTTGATAAATTCTACCTTCCCTTGGTATCCTACAGCTCATTATCAGCAAAGAATTATGTCCTGGTTGCTCTTCCACATGATATTTTCCTATTGCACTGATACTTCTTCCCTTTCATTCGGTTTGGAGCTCCTTGGAGAACTTGGGTCCCTATATAAGTTGTATGAATAAGTGACCTGTCTCCAGGTGCCTATTTCCTTGGTGCCTCTGCATTTGTCTCCATCTGGTACCAGTGTCCTGGTGTGCCTGACACCCAGCTACTTGGTTACACAGGACTCTCTCCAGAGTAACAACTGCTTCCTGAGTTTCACTTCTAGATCTGACTGTCCTCTGTCCATCAAATTCTCTGTGTGAGCTCTCTTTTAAAGGCTAAGCTCAGGGGGGTAGGGGATGTTTATGAAGTTTCAGGAAGAAAGAAAAAAAAAGTCCTCTTCTCTGGGGCTCTGAGGACTCAGGATATTAAAATTTTCCACCTTATCACAACTGAAGGAAATAGAGTTTAGTCTAAAGAAAAGGACACAGAGAGAAGATGATAGCTGCTTTCAAATATTTATACTATTACAAGGATTAGACCAATTCTCCTTGGGATCCTTGGGCAAAGAGACTGGAGTGGTTTGCATTTCCTTTTCTAGTGGATTAAGGCAAACAAGTTTAGTGTAGAAATAATGAGAAGCTACAAAGAAATACATTTAGACTTGATGCCAGTAAGAACTTCTTAGAAATCAGAATTATTCAAAAGTAGAATGGGCTGTCTCAAGAAAATAGTGGCTTTCCTCCTTATGGGAGGTATTTAAGCAATATCTTCTTGTTATGAGTATGGGGTAGGACTAGATAATCTGGATCCCTGCAATAACTCCATAGGGTATTATGTTTTTATTTCCATTTTATAGTTATTGAAACAGATAGAGCTAGTAAGTGTTCAAGTGTCCAAGACCAAAAAGTTTTCCTGACTGCAAGTCCAGATCTCTATCCACTGAACCACCAAGATATCTCCAAAGGAGTACATTTCAGTCATGGGAGAGACTCTTTCCATAGACAAAGAAATGGGGGATAGAGATCATGAGTGAGGAACTGCAAGAAGATCAAATATTTTTTGAATCAAGTTAAGAGCACATGCTTGCCATGTTAAAAAGGAACCATTTATTTGCTGAATATTTGATGCCTAATTCAGGACTGATAGGACATTGATTCACTGTGGTCAGTCCTTCCAGCTTAGAACGACTGGACACCAGTGCCCCAAGATAAAGGTGCTTCTGTACAATGCTCTATTGCACATCCCCAAGTGCTGAAGCAAAAGTCATTTCAACATCATGGGGTAAAAGTCATCAATAGATCCCAGACCAAGCCCCATTTAATCATTGTTTGGATTCTGATTGGCTCAGATTGAATGTAAATAGCCGTCCTTTCTGCTTTGACCAGAAACCTTGAAGGTCTTTTTCATCCTGGTTGATTGATTCAGGTATATAGATATAGATATTTTTGGACTAGATGAAAGAGGGGATTCTTTGCTTCAATTGCTACCTACCCTTAATCTCTGAATGGACGTAGCCTCTCTCAAACTGAGACCTGTTGAAGACCTTAGCTTAAAATAGGTCAAGGCCTCCCTATTCATCCAGGGCTATCTCCAGTCATCTGATCTGTGGGCCACTGGACCTAGATGGCTCTGGAAGGGAAAGTGAGGCAGGTGACCTTGCCCAGTCTTCCCTCACACAAATCCTATTCCCTTGCAAGTCATGGCATCACCTCCCTGATGTCTCGTCCTCTTCGAGAACAAAGGACAAACTACAAGGAGTTCCTTCTACGAGACTGTAATCTGTGACTTATTAGATTGTTGTGTGGTAGAAAAAGAACAGGCTCTGTAATCAGAACTGGGTTCAGATTCCACCTGTGACATTTATTACCTGAGTGACTTTAAGCAATGCAATCAACTCACCTAGAACTCATTTTCCTTACCTGTAAAATGAAGGGATTCAACTAGAATTGGGCATTCTTACTGGGGTCTGTGAACTTTTTGAAAAATATTTTGATAAAATAAATTTCTATGTAAATTGTATGTATTGTATATGTTTATATATATGAAAGTATGTATATATACACATGTGAGTTTTATATGTGTGTGTTAGGGTATAGATAGGGTATTTATAACTATATACCTCTGTGTGTGTGTGTGTGTGCGTGTGTGTATGTGTGTATGTATATATATATACGTATATATATGTGTGTGGATTTGTGTGTGTTTAGAGTACATATGTATATATAATATGTATATAATTCCCCAGATCAACAAAAGGGCCCATAACACAAAAATAGTTAATAACCCCTGTAGCAGATGGCCCCTTTTAGGTCCCTGCAGTTCTTTATCTCTGATCCTAGATAAGTGCTAGAAAGTTTCCTAAAATGCAGAGAGGAAAAGGATTTTGCCCAGGATCATGTAGCTAATAAGTGTCAGAGATGGTATTTGAACTCTGATCTTCTAACCCCAAGCCACTATAACTGACATCCTCATAGTAAATGCCCATAGTAAATGCTTAATAAATGATTTGAATTAAACATTCAACCAACCAATCCATATATTATATCCAAATAATTAATCTATTCTGGATTTGGGGGTTTTTCCAGAAGTCAAACTGGGGGGTTCATTAATCCATTTGCAACTGTTGATCTAACAGCCCTTTGAAGACCCACTAATTCTAAGGTATTTAAAACTTTATACACAGAGGATTAAGGTTAGTTACTCTGAGCCCAGAGGTGAGTCACATATCCTACTTTCTTCATTCCTTTGCTGTTCATTAAAGCAAGGCCTCAAAGGTCTCTGGGAGGGTCTATTCACTGAGTTAGAATGACCTCTTTGTCAGTAAGTTACCTGTAAAGTGGAGTAATTTATTAACGTGCAAAGTAGACTAACATCCTTCTAAGACACCACCAGGTGATCCATAGTAGCCAGTGAAGGTCAAAAGAATGTAAAAACCAGGAAAATCAGAAAGATGTAACTTTTTTTGCAGCAGCATGTTAAGAATGCTCCAAATATAGGTCCATTTAAACACTGAAGGATTATTCACTTAAATGTTTAATAACTATTATTTGCTTTCATATCATCTATGTACATCATTGCATATTTCAAAATTCAGAAGAAAATGTCATTTCATCATCATGGGTTGGGAACTCCCATTATAGAAATTCCTGCTGGGAACAACATATCTATCTATCAGCCTATAAAAAAAAAAATAATAACAAAGTTCATTTTAGTATTGCCTTGATTACAGGAAATAATGAGATTACTTCCTATAAGACAATGGCTTGAAACAAGCTGAGACAACAGATTAAGTAAAATACTATTTGCAAAAATCAGGAATCAGTGGAGGAGATAGTACTTATGTTGGAAGAATTTCATCTTTTTACTTGCACGACCGTTTGTAATTCTTTTATTTTTTTAGAGCACATTTTTTGTTTGTTTTGCAACATAGATCCACATTTTAAAAATGTTTGCTGTATGTCAGGTCCTATGCTAAACACTTTACTATTATTATCTCATTTGATCCTTACAACAATTCTGGAAGGTAAAGCTCTAATTATCCTCATTTTATAGATGAAGAAACCAAGGCATTAAGGGACTTGCCCAGAAGTTAAGGGTCATATAGTAAATGTTTGAGGTCAGAGTTAAACTCAGGTTTTCCTGATTACAATTCTGGAACTTTTTATCTATTGTGATACCTAGGTGTCCCTATATATGTGCACACACACATATACACAGAGGTATATTAACATATATAACAACATAACCACATAACACACATATAGGTATATAACATACATACACATATTACATATGGGCATAATCTGCAAATCCTGTACATATAGAATCCACACACAACACACATATAATGACATGCATATGCATATGTGTGTAGATCTACATGTATGCTCACATGTATATTCATATATCACATATATACACACATAGTCTTTATATTTGATAGTCCTATGTTATAAAGGGCTTAAGTTTGATTTGAGAGTTTTCTCACTTCTATTAACTCATAGTCTTTATATAAGAAACCTGGGAAACTCTTTGTGATATGGTCTCTACCTGTAAGCACAAAGTTTATAATTTTATTTTAAAGAGAACAAAAAATTGAATCAGTGACCATTAGTTCCAACAATTTGAGAATTCACTTTCCCAGAGTAACTTATAACAGCAAACATGAGTGCTCTATCCACTGTACCACCAAACTGCCTCTATTAATGACTTCTTTTTATTTTTGTTGTTTTGTTTTTGCAAGACAATTGAGGTTAAGTAACTTGACCAGAGTCATACAGGTAGGAAATCTCTGAGGTCATATTTGAATTCAGGTCCTCCTCACTCCAAAGCTGGTGCTCTCTCTATCACCGTGCCAACTTGCTGTCCCTGTTAATGGAGTCATGATCAGTTATTTTCTTATAAAGTTGTCTGGGCAATGGACCCCCATCTCCTCCAGTAATAAGGCCCCTGTTCCATCAGGAATCACATGGCTATGAGCTATCTTCATTTTGATCATTTAATTTTTGTTCTTCATTTGGCCTTTTCATGTTTTGGTTTTTTTTTTTTTTCTTACCAATACAGCTGCTGTGAACTTGGAAGTTATCATAGCCATACTTTCTTTTAGGATAAGGAAAACAACATTTTCTATCAGCAACTTTCCTTTCCTTTTCTCTTCAAGGCTTATGAAGCTCTTTCCTTACAATAAGTCTATTAGATAAGCATCAAAAATGTTATTATCATTTTTACATATAAAGAAATGAAGTCTCAGAGAAGTCAATTGATGTCTGGGGTCAAACAACTCATAAAGACCACAAGACTTTTTTTCAATTAAAGATCTTCAAAGAAGGAAAGTCTATCTCAGCAGTCCCTTCTCAAGTTTATAACTCAAAATGTTGAGAAACTCCTCAATAATTACAGGATATAATAAAGTCCAAGCTACCACAGTTTAAAAATGTAGTAATACTTAAGTAGGGGTAGCTAGGGGACCATGACATCAGAGAGATAATGCTATCATATGCACGGGAACTGGATTTAAATGAGAGTCCAGTGGCTAGATATAGATCAGGACCTCTAGAGATGGCTCTGGATGAAATTATTCGAGATTTTTAAGCTAAGGTCTTCAACAGGTCTCAGTTTGAGGACATAATAAAGCATTAGACCTCCAGTCAGGAAAACCTGAATTCAAATCCAGCCTTAGATATTTACTAACTGTGTGACTCTGGGCAAGTCACTTAACCCTGCTTGCCTCAGTTTTCTCCTCTGTAAAATGAACTAGAGAAGAAAATGGCAAACAAAACAAAACAAAAAACCAGTATCTTTGCCATGAAAACTCAAAATAAATAATCAGACAAGACTGAACAATAAAATTTAGGGATTAAGACTTTGGGGGATATGTTGAATATTCATAACCTTCTAAGCTTCAATTTAAGCCCAATTCCTCTAAATTTGGAGATGAAAAATATTTGGACGCCAACTTGTAGTTAATGGCTCCATGTTTCAATAGTTCTCTGAGAGGTAGTGTGTTATGATGAATAAAGAGCTTGTCTCTGAGTTAGAGAGACTTCCACTCAGTTACCTCCTTTGATGCATGCTGGCAGTGTGACCTTGGTCAAGTCATTTAATATTTTGAAGCCCCAGGCAACTCTTCAACATTTTAAAATCTGCATTTCATCATGACCTACATTGATAGAGGAATTTTCTCCCTGGGAGCTCCCTATGTGGATAAAATCAGAGGTCTGGTTTAAAAAACATGTTTCTAGGCTAAATAAACTCATCTCTTTTTATGTTTTTTTAAAAAGAGTTATTAGTTTTATCATTCTTTTTTGTTTTTGTTTTGCCCTTGAACTCTTTTGAAATTCTTCTGCCATAATGGGGCCCAGGACTGGACATGATACTCTATTAAAGGATTGTACTCATCTAGCATTTTGTATTTATACTTTTATTTCCTAGACAATTTTTATATACTTAATTAGGATTTCATCCTTTAGTACTTGAAAATCTCAGAAGATCATAATTCTTTACCATTAATTTAGAACTAATCAAAATTTTGAGGGAGTAAATTGTCTCTGTATTTTGGTTCAGGTTACAGATTTTGTTACAATGAAATCCACTCCATTCTATTCTATTCCATAAATATTTATTCAGTATTTTAGGGGCAGCTTGTTGGCTTTGTGGATAGGGCACTGAGGCTCAAGTCAGGAAGACCTGAGTTCAGTTGTGGACTTATAGGCAAGTCATTTAGCCCCAATTATCTTGAAAAAACAAACAAAAAAGATGTCATGCTTAATAAGGTATAAATGATATGAGCACTGACTGAGACTGGTGAGGTTTATGATGTGGAGTTTGGCACCAAATGATATGGTTTGAGAACCAAAATGATGTGTGTGATGTAGACACCTGATGATGGTAGGTACCCCAAGTTGGGGTTTGATCATGCGAAGAATTCATAATGGCCATTTTCTTTGGCAAAAGGCAGATTTATTTAGGGAAAGGCATTAGAGACAAAATAAAGGGATACGATAGATACCAGGAATGGTAAATATGAAATAGAATGGGAGAGTATAGAAAGAAAATATAATTAATGATGGAAAGGGCAAGTTCCCCAATGGAATTTATCATTTACCAAGAGAAACACCCCTTAGCTGGCAGGCTAAATTCTGAAAGGGATATAGAACCCCAAAAGAGTTAGCCAATTATAAGGAGGAGAATTGGGGTTGAAAAGTATAGAGAAGGGAGGGCAGCTAGGTGACACAGTGAATAGAGCATCAGCCCTGAAGTCAGGAGGACCTGAGTTCAAATGTGATCTCAGACACTTACAAACACTTCCTAGCTGTGTGACCCTGGGCAAGTCACTTAACTCCAATTGCCTTAGCAAAAAAAAAAAAAAAAAAGTATAGAGAAATTAAGAGAGAGCACATGGTATGGGGGAAGGGGAAAGACAGAGTGCTGTGGCAGATTGACTGATCCAAAGGAAGGTAGCAGTCTTGGAAAGAATGGCCCAAAAGCAGATTTTATGAGGAAAAGTTAACTTCAGGGGCATGATTGGGATTCCTGACAGGGCATGGCAAGGTGAGACTGCTCAAGAGGGTGGGTCTCAGGAATTTGACATAACTTGGATTTCAGATTGGACCACCTCCCTAGAGAGCTCCTCAAGGAGTTAAACTGATCTTTATCAGTGCCTTCTCCGGGCTTGCCTCAGGAATCAATTCTTTTGTTTCTATCAATCCAAAACCCTATTTAGGACCTCATCATTATGGGCCAATTTTAATATTAGCAAAGAGACTTTGAGTAAGTCATTTACCTCTCAATTTCACTTTCCTCATTCTGTAAAATGGAAATACTAAAGTCCCTAAGTAACTCAGTCCATAGAGTACTGGACTAGCAATCAGAAAGAATGTGTTCAAGAATGGAATGACTTCCAGAACTTATGTAACTCTGGAAAAAACATTAACTGCTCTTTGTCTCAGTTTTCTCACTCATAAAATGGGAATAATAATAGCACCTATCTCTCAGTGTAACTGTTGTGAGGATTAAGTGAGATATTTGTCAAGTATTACAGTGAGGATTAAATGATATATTTGTAAATTAATACATTTCAATGCTTGACATAAAGTAGGTATTTAATAAACAATTTTCTTCCTTTCTTCCCTCCTACTCCCTTCTATCATCTATCAGATTGTTGTAGTGAAGAAAGATATTCGTGTTTTTTAATTATCATTAAATGCTTTTTATTTACAAAACATGAGTGATTTTTCTACATTGACCTTTGCAAAACTTTTTTTTTGTTGTTCCAAAGCTTTTCCCCTCCTTCCCCCCACCCCCCACTCTTAGATGACAGGTAATCTAATACATGCTAAATAGGATAAATTATATGACAAATCCTATGTATGTTTACATATCTATACAGTTATCTTACTGCACAAGAAACATCAGATCTAGAAAGAGAAGAAGAAAAAACAACCTAAGAAGGAAAACAAAATGCATGGAAATATTCACAGAAAGCGTTAAAATGCTGTGTTGTGGTTCACACAGTTCCCACAGGCCTCTCTCTGGCTGTATATGACTATCTTCATTTCGGAACAATAGGAACTGGTTTGAATCACATCATTGTTGAAGAGAACCATGTCCATCAGAATTGATCATCATATAGTCTTGTTGCTGTGTATAGTGATCTCCTGGTTCTGCTCATTTCACTCAGCATCAGTTCATGCAGGTCTCTCCAGGCCTCTCTGAAATCATCCTGCTGATCATTTCTCACAGAGCAATAATATTCCATAACATTCATATACCATAATTTATTCAGCCATTCTCCAATTGATGGGCATCCTTTCAGTTTCCAGTTTCTAGGCACTACAAAAAGGGCTGCCACAAACATTCTTGCACATGTGGGGCCCTTTCCCTCCTCTAAGATCTCTTTGGGATATAGGCCCAGTAGAAACACTGCTGAGTCAAAGGGTATACACTGTTTGATAACTCTTTGAGCATAGCTCCAAATTGCTCTCCAGAATGGTTGGATCCGTTCACAGGTCCACCAACAATGTATCAGTGTCCCAGTTTTCCCACATCCCCTCCAACATTCATCGTTATCTTTTCCTGTCATCTTAGCCAATCTGACAGGTGTGTAGTGGTACCTCAGAGTTGTCTCAATAGTGATTTGGAGCACCTTTTCATGTGACTAGAAATAGTTTCAATTGAAGAAAGTTATTTGTAAATCTAAAAGTACTAGATTAATATTTGGGAGCTATTAGTTGATCTGGGCCATAAACAAATAGTAGGATTCTAAAGATTCTGAAGGTATAATGCTGGGGAAGAGAATTTTAGTTAGAAGGAACTGATTGAGAAAATAAATAGAGGCAGTAAAATGCAGAGACTTGTTCAGAAAATGGCAAGCAGTTCATTTTGACTGAAAAGCAAAGGATGTGAAAGAGAATAGGGTGATGCTGTAAAAGCAGGTTGGGAGCCAGAAAACAGAGGATCTTCAATGAGTTTAAATGTTATTCTACAGAGAATTGGGAGCCATAGAGGCATTTTTAGCAAGGAAGTATCATGATCAAAACTGTACATTAGGAAGAAGTTTATGGAATGGCACCTCTCTGATGCCAAAGGCAAGGAAAAGTAGATAAGAAGCTAAGTTAGTAGTCCTGGGGATAGAAAGGAAGAGGGGAAGCCATAGAAAATACATCCAAGGTGGAAACTGATAGGATTTGGCAACTTATTCAATTACTGAGGCAAAGGAGAAGAAAAAATCAAAGATAACAGAGATTTCAAACCTGGGTGGCTAGGAGCATACTGATACCATTAATAGAATTTAGGAAGACAGGTTTGGTATAGATGAAAGAGGAGAGAAAGAAACCAATAGAGAGAAAGAGATTAAAGATGTTACTACAAAACAAAACAAAACAAAACAAAAAAATAACTGATATAGTCGAGTCCCAGAGGATGGGATAAAGAACATAGTGGACAGGTTTACCCCTGAAAAACCAAAGTGGGGGGAAGAAAGGAAACACCATAATCTAATTTAAACCATACCCTCAAATAAATCTTATTTATAACAATTTTGCTATTGTTCAATCATTTCTCAGTTCAACTCTTTATGATCTCATTTGGAGTTTTCTTGGCAAAGATATTGGAGTAGTTTGCCATTTCCTTTTCTAGTTCATTTTACAAATAAGGAAAATGAGGCAAGCAGAGTTAAGTGACTTGCCCAGAGTCACACAGTTATATGTATAAATCTGGATTTGAACTCAGGTCTTCCTGTCTCCAGGCCTAGTTGTTCTAAACACTGCACCACATATCTGCTCAAATTTATAACATACCTGGGCAAAGGGGGAAGAAGCTGAGAAACTCACAGCTCTTTTTAAATAGAATTTTGTGGATATACATTCTTTATCATTAAAAAAAAGAAAATAATAATAATAGAAGTTAGGAAATGAGTCACCTGCTGAGCCTAAGACGTTGGTTTTGGGGGACTAAATTTAGAGAAAGAAAAAAAAGTTTCAGAATAGCCTTTGTGGGTACAGATAAACTATATGGAGAGGGATTGCACCACAGATAAGAAGGGGCCTCTGATAAAGCTTGAAATGTAAAGATCCTAGTAGCAACATCCCCTCCTTATCTATGGAAATTACAGCATTGCAACACAGCTGTCTGCAGCTGGTTTCATTCCTAGTCTTGAACACAGTCACTCAGTGGGGAGCACTGAACTCAGTGGTCTCCAATTACTATACTAGAGTGAACACCCTGACCCTTCCCTTCTCTTTCCTCTCCTTCCCCATGAGATAGACAGGTCATCTCAGAGATAAATTATGTTCTATTTCATGTTACATAAAGGGCTAGCAAAGATAAGAATAGGGTAAGCACATGATTTCTGTGAGAAACAGTAAATTTTAGAGTGATGTCCCTTTTCTTGAAGGTAGCCGATTAAAAAAGCAACCAAGGAGAATTATGGTCTCTACATTCTCAGCCTGCCCTAATCCTCGACCTTCAATCTTTGAAATTAATTTGCTTCTGGCCCAGCCACACACAAAAGGAACCCCAAGATAATAGCTAGCTAGCTACCTGTTCCCTAGAACCTGCCTTGGGCATCTGTGTTCTCTGGCAAGATTCTCAATATTCTCTTTTCCTACATACCTTTCTCTTTGAGGAATCTTGTTTTCAATGTTCTTTTCTGATAATTTACTTCCATTCTTGGATCTTTAGCTAATGTTCTTCTTTTCTAGCAACCTTGGGGGCCCTGAAGAAGTAGAATCTTTTCCGGCCCAACTTCTAAGTCCAGCCCCTTTTGGCTTCCGGTCAAAAATGTTTCTCTTGGAAGTCACCGGGACCCTCCACACAGGCGGTGTCCCACAGGACAGTAATTCTTCTTGCCAGATACTTCTGACTAACCTTTCTCCTGGTTACAGACACTGAGCCTCTTTTTCTGAGCAGAGCAGAGCTGAGCAGAACTAAGCTGAGCTGCTCACCTCGGTGGGCAGTCAATAAAAACCAACACACATTGATTAAGCTCCAGCCAGGTATTGTGTTAAGTGGGGGGGAGGGGAAGGGAGAAATTGAAACTGTACCTTGCCTTCAGGGAACTTACATTCTAATGGGTGAAGCACATATACATATGTAAGTATACACATAATATGTACAATGAGTGCAAAGTGATTTTGGGAGAAAGTTAGCGTATCCGGTGGGTATGGGAGAGGGATGTGGAGTTAAATTGATTCAGAAAAGCTTTATAGAGAAGGAAGCCTTTAATTTGAATTTTGAAGGAAACTTGGCATTATTAGAGACAGGGTTGAAGAGAGTGCATATCATGCCTGGGGAATGGCCTATGCAAAAATATAGAATGTTGTTTGTGAAATGGCAGGTAGACTAATATAGAGTTCATGGAAAGAAGTGATTTGTAAGAAGAGGCCACAATGTGAATAAATATTAATGTCAAACCAAAGTGTTTTTATTTTATCCTAGAAGCAATAAGGTGCCACTAGAGATTATTGGGGCAATTAAGTAGCACAGTGGAAAGACTGCCTGGGCCTGGAGTCAGAAGACTCATCTTTCCAAGTTCAAATCTGCCCTCAAACACGAACTAATTGTGTGAGCTTGGATAAGTCACTTAACTCTGCCTTAGTTTCCTTATCTGTAAACTGAGTTGAAGGAGGAAATGGGAAATGGCAAACCATTGTGGGATCTCTGCCAAGGAACCCCCCCCCCCAGGCCACAAAGAGTTAGACTGACTGAAAAATGACTGGAAAACAATAAGAGTTTATTGAGTAGGGGAGTAACTTGCCATTTAGAAAGATCACTTTGACTCCAGAGCTGAAGATGAATTGGAATGGGAGGGACTTGAGCTGGGAAACCAAAAGGGGAGGCAATGACTATTATTCCTCGACAATTATGCCTTTAGGAAGTGTTAAATTCCTGAATTTAGGAGGTTTCTCTGTGGTAGTGAGGGAAGGAAGTATACCCGGGAAATTGTAAAGAGAGAAACAAGATGAGGCAATTGGGATCTGTGGGATGAGTGAGAAAAAGTCAAAGATGATACTGAGGCTAACCTTGAAAATAAGAAGAATTTCAGAAGAGGGGCAGATTGGGAAGAAAGATTATTTGAACATGGTGAGTTCCCAGGGACTATAATTTTGTAAATGTTTCCATTTTGTTGTTAGTGTTCAGTCATTTCAATTAAGTCTAGCTGTTCATGATCCAATTTGGGGTTTTCTTAGTAGAGATACTGGAGTGGTTTGCAATTTCCTTCTTTGGCTCATATGGTAGATGAGGAAACTGAGGCAAACAAGATTAAGTGACTGGCTAAGAGTCACACAGCTATAGGATGTGTCTGAGGCCAGATTGGAACTCAAGAAGAGGTCAATTATTTCCATACTCATACAATATATCTGCACATCTTGAATAGCACAGTTTTCTATGAGATCCATCTTGTTGGTTAAATTTTTGAGAAAAAAAATAAAATTTCATTGTATAATGAATTGAGCATTAGTTGCCAAGAATATTCATATATTGAGATCAGTTCATTCCCTGACAGCTGGATAAAAGACAGGTTTCTCTATATCTCTATCTACATTAAAATATAGAGATGTTTATAGTTAACTTTGGAAGTAACCCATATTCATAGAATGTTTTATGGCTACAAAGGTTTCCTGTAAAAAAGCGCTTCTCTTAGATGCTCAAAGAACTTTTTTCATTTGGGGTGGGGAGCTCAGAATAATTGTTTTTTGTTTGTTTGTTTTGTTTTGTTTTGTTTTTTACAATGTGACTACTAGGGCTCTAAAGACTTTAACAGATTCAAGATTAATGTTATAGGCTTTGAAGAAAGCAATTCTTCTAATCCAGTGCTGTTTCTACTCTATTAAGCTTCTAGCTGTCATGGCTCTTTGAAATAATTTACATTCATTCATCTATTCATCTATGCATCTATATGAGTATAGATAGAGATTTTTTTGGGTTCTAGTCTCTGAAAATCTTTCCCTCCCAAGCAGATTATTTTGTGATAGAAAAAATACCTTACCTATCCTTAGCCGTTGAAAGTGCATAGTCTCACACAAACTGAAGTCTAGAAAAACACAAGGTCATCTGCTGCATTTTGAACTATCCCCAGTCATCTTGACATTTGTCTTGCCACTGGAGTTTGATGACTGGAGGAGAGGATGAGGCTGATGACTTTGCACGGCTCGGCCTGACTTTTAAATCCAATTCACATCCAAGCCAAGATATCACTGTGAGAAATGGATGGGCATTTGTTTTCCACAGTTATGAAAATTAAATTGGAGAAATGAAACTTAAATTTGAAAATTGAAACTCCCAAGGGCATCAGAGAATGATCAGGGGTGGTTTTAGATTTGAACTGGAGCCCTCAGAATTATGTATCCATAAGAATGTAAACTCCTTGGGGGCAGGGACTGACTTTTGTAATCTGTAGTGGTGGTTTGAAATTTGAAAAGAATCCTTTGTTTTTGCCCCTAGCCCTCCAGGGTGATCTTCTCCCTTTAGAATGTAAGCTCCTAGGGGGAAGGGAACTGGCTATGTAATGAGGGGTGGAGATTTACTTCTGTAACTTCTGAAACATCCAATTAATTGGGAATCGGGGGAGGGACTTGCCATTCAGGTTAGGAAATAAAATACTGTCTAGTTTCAAAAATGTGTCTACTAACCTAGGCACCCATTCTTGCAAGAATGTAAAATAAATTTTCTCTGCATTCATCAGTGAGTCTGTGGAGTTCTTGGTAAGACATCTTATTTCTTACATTACTCTTTTAAAGTCCTTGGTCATTTTTTGAGAACAGAGAATGAACAAGAATGAAATTGGTCCTAGAACTACCTACCTACCAATCTACCTCCCTCCCTCCCTATAACTATCTATATCTGTCTTTGTCTATCTCTATCCTTCCTTAGTTTTATCGATGTCATTTTTACATCATAATCTTTTCCTAATACTTCCCAGTTCTCAATTTTTTGAAGTCTCTCTTGTAACATGGGAAACAATTAAGTAAAGTCAATTAATATAGTGACTGTGACATCTGCATTCTTAGTCTATCTCTGTTGAGGAGAGAAGTACATTTTGTGATTTGGCATTACAATTATTTGACTGTTCTTCAGCCTAAGTGAGACTCTTCAGCTTAGAGATAACAATTTATAAATCATCAGATTTTGTGTTAATCTGAATATCATGATATTTTATTGTATTTTAGAACCTAAAGGGAATTTATTACCCAAGGATATCTATAATCCTTTTTGTAGTGTATCTTCATTTTCTTATTTCTCTAGCTCCCATTTTCCTCCTTGGATGATTTCACTTGATTTCCGTTTCTGGGTCTATGACTCCTATAATTTCCCATGATTGATTTTTGTTCCCAAAGTAATCAGTTAAAACACGTCTCTTGTCTGTATCAGAAGAATTTTTACCCTCCTACCCCCCACCCATCATGAGTACCACTCACATTCATATGCTCTGTCCCGCAAGGTTTCTAAAATATCTTATCAGTGTAAGTCTGGGTAGATAATGAACAATTAAGGACCATTTCCTCAGTACTGGAAGTTTTTCCTTGATGCATCCTTATGGGCTATTTTTTCCCTGGAAATTAACTATAAAAACTTTTAACTACTTTAATTTTCCCCTTTTACCTGCTATGGGAACTCTTTTTTCATCTTCCTCTAAGCTCAAGATTCTTTGTCCCTCTTGCCTCAAGACTTCACATCTTGCTTCATCTCTTCCTTGAAATTTGATATATTAATCTTGTTTTATGCTTCAGTGAACTGAATTGGAAATATACTCCATTTTTTTTGTTCTTCTCACATTTGTTAGAAGTTGAGGAAGTTACCTAGGTCGAGTTTTATTTTTGTTTTTCTTAAAGTAATATATGCTACCTATGAGTAGTTTTGAAGACTCCCATTACTGTGATCAATTTACCTTCCTGTGTTTTTTTTTTTCCCCTTTCTTTGTGTAGTCTCATTTTGGCTTCCACAAGGGAGAGGGGTATTACCAGAGAGGTATGATTTTGTTTTGGTTTCTATTTTCACTTATATTTAATCTCTTTTGGTTTTCTTTTGGGGAAAGGATGGCACATTTTGATTTGTATTTAGTCATAATAACTGAGCTAACCTTGCCATCTTCATGGAAGGCAGGAATCACCTTACCTCCTCCTTTTTTTTTCCCCCTATTGTTGCTGTTATGTACTTATTCTTTATTTTAAAACAAACAAACTGTTGTTGAATTGCACCAGACTCTTTGTGATCCCATTTGGGATATTCTTTGGCAAAGATGCTAGAGTAGTTGGCCATTTCCTTCTCTAGTTCTTTTTATATCTGAAAAATTAAGACAAACAGTCATTTGTGAGGCCAGATTAGAACTCGGGAAAATAACTGACTCCATTCCCAATGCTGTAATTGAGACATTTAGGAATTAAGGAAGAGAAGAGGTAGTTTCCAATGCAAGGATCTTTTGCTTGAGGTTAGAATGATCTAGTTTTTGTGATAGTTCTAAGATTAAATATAAGTCCTTCGAGGGTAAATATTATATTTTGACAGGTTAATTACAAGATGTAGACAAATTCACAATGCTTTTGATGGATGGTAATACCTAGGGGGAACCAATTAAGAAGAATTTCTTTAATTAAGAATACTTTTGAAGGATTCAGAGAGGCAGAGGTGGACAGCAAGAGAGATGGAATGTTTTAGGTTGGTTGGATTACAGACTATATATTTTTACATATATGTGTGTACATGTATATGTATATATAGATAGCTCTATATACATTTGTGTAAATGTATATGCCTGTGTATATGTGTGTATGTGTGTGTATATATATATGTATATATATATGTATATAAAAAACTTTACAATCCTAAAAAATGTGTATCAATTCAGTAACCATTTTGACTTGAGAAGATTCAATTTCCTCATCTGTAAAATTAGGTACTATTGGATTAGATCACCTTTACTGTCCTTCAGTTCTACTATGGGTTCTCTATTTATGAAAGGGATACATAGAGAAGTTAGAACCCTGAGAATAAGTAGGAGAATTCTTCAGGTTCTTTGGTTTATGACATTTTTAGTTCCTTCTCATTCTAGGTGGATTTTTGATAAGAGAAGGAAGAAGATATCTGAGGAGTCAGCCTTAAATTATGTCTGAAACGTTAATGCCTAGAATGATGCACCAGAGAACAATCTTAGTTTCGAGTTGACTCTAGATTGGAGTGGTAATTTAGTGTGTAGAGTAGGGTGAGAATTCAACAACGGCCAGCGGTCAAATGACCTAGCTAGAGGAAATAGATATATATGTAGAAACAAAGAAAATGGAATTCTTTTCTATCAATTGTGACCTTAGGTGCCAAATAGCTCTTTAATGTATCTTAATTTTTTTTTAATGAACTTGACAGCAATCAACACATATTCTTATATATTTGTTTTTGCTGTTTAGTCATGTCTGACCTTTTAGTAAGAATCTAAGGCCAGATTTTAGCAAACATTTTCCTAAGTGCAGGTCCAGCACTCATTACACTACATAGGATTGTGCATGAAACAATACAGCTTCTGCCATGTACATTGTATTTTTAAAAAGTATTTGTTAGATTTAGTAAGGTAGTAAAAAAAAAAAAAAGTCCTTTTTGTGTCCCTCTTCTGAACTTTTTTTAAAAGAGGGAAATGCTGCACCAATATAAAATGAGGACTATTTGGGGCAGTTAGGTGGTACAGTAGATAGAGCACCAGCCCTGAAATCAGGAGGACCTGAGTTCAAATCTGGGCTCAGACACTTAACACTTCCTAGCTGTGTGACCCTGGGCAAGTCACTTAACCCCAATTGCCTCAGGGGGGAAAAAGGTGAGGAATATTTTATGGCTATTTTGATGTAAGTAAAAAAGGAATTGAATTGATTCTGGGTGAGTTAAAATATTGAGGCATTATAATAGCCCATATGACATAAGTTAAAGTACCTCTTTGGGCTCACAACCGCTATGTGACCACAGACATTCCTCAGTACCCTAGGCAGATCATCAGATCTATACATGCTGATCTGCATTGTGGCCAAGTCAGCAAGCATTAATTAAGCATTTGCTAGTGTCAGGTATTGTGCTAAGCACTGGGATACAAATGCAATTGAAGACAGTTACTCTTTAAAAAAGGTACCTAACTAATAAAATTATAAAACCAGACCAATAAATTGTATCATCAGCATGCAACACTCTTTTATCTATAATAAATGAATATTTATTTAATGAACGAATTTATGAGATGAACATATTGGTAGTCTTCAGAAGGAAAAGGGATGGTCCCAACCCACAATGAGATTAGTCTATTGGGGGGGATACTATAAATGTGTGTGTGTGTGTGTGTGTGTGTGTGTGTGTGTGTGTGTGTGTGTATGTATATATATATGTGTGTATACACACACATATATATATACATATATGTTCATATTTATAGTATAGTATAGGTATGTCATATACAAGCAGATATGTACATCATATGGGCAGCTATATGGCTCACTGAATAGAACTCCAGGATCAAGAAGACCTGAGCACAAATCTGGTCTCAGACACTTACTGGCAGTGTGTGACCCTGGATTAGTCCCTTAATCTGTTTGCTTCAGGTTCCCCATTCATAAAATGAGCTGGAGAAATAAATGGTAAATTACTCTAGTATCTTTTCTAAGAAAACCCCAAGTGGGGTCATGAGGAGTCAGACATGATTGAACAACAACAATGTACATGATGAATACAGAACAGATACAAGTTAACTCTAGATGGGAAGCATTAGAAGATGGAGGATCAGGAAAAGCTGCTTGTTCTGTAGTGATAAAATAATGGGGAAATGTCCTACAGCATAAAGAAGTTATGATTTCCCCCCCAAATTAATTAAATAAGGTATTTTTTATATGCTTGTAAAAAAATTACCATTTCCTCCATTTATTATTTTTTCCATTTTAAATCTCTTAGATTTAAATCTAAATTAAATTTAGATCTTTTTAAAATTATTTTTTTAATTTTTAAATTTTATATATAATTATATATATTATATAATGCAATATATATAATATGTACAATATATAATGTAATATAAAATTATATATCAAAAATAAAAATGTATAAAATTTTTTTTAAATTTAAAAAACATTTAAAAATTAAAATTATCCTGATTCAGAAGCCATATATTTGTTTTGGAGTAGTGAGTGCAATTAGGACATGACCATTTTAAAACCTGGAGGGTAGACTCAATAGTTTTTTCATTGGCTCTTTATATGTTTGCCAGCGAACATTACAATGCTGCAGCTACCTTTTAGATCATAATTCTGGCTTTCTTTGAGCACCTTGTCACATTATAGGACTCTGAGTATATCTTTGACAGCTTTCTGGAGAAATATTAACTAACAGTAAAAGCTTTTGATAAGATCATAAAATGCTACTAGTGTTATGGTTCTTTCAAGTTAATAATTAACATTTGTTTACCTGATTTCTTTCCTTTTTTTTTGGTGTGTGTGTGTGTAATCATTCTTAAAGCTGTTTACATGTATGTCTTCCTGGATGAAAACTATAAGAGTTCAACCGATTTATTTACTGCCTTTTTTTTTTTTTTTTTTAAGTTCTCAGCGCCCAACCCAAGTTCAAAGGCTGATGGGAGAGAAAAACCCATGAAGAGGTTTGCTTGAAGGAAATTTGCTCAGTGGATGGGATCTTGGCTCACAGGAAAAGATGTTAGACCCTCTCTGGCTCTTTTTCAGCCTTTTGGCTGTGACTGCTGCTCAACTCTCCACTGAAGAAATGGCTAGACAATTTCTGTTTAATTTTAGTGCAATTGCGGAAGATATATCTTATCAAAGTTCACTTGCTTCTTGGGATTATAACACTAATATTACTGATGAGAATGTCCAAAAGATGGTGAGTTCTCATGACTATGTATGAGTATTTGTTGCTTTTTAGGAATGAGATTGAGCTAGATCACAACTACCAAAATGGGGGGGAAAGGAGATGAACAGTTAAGCTAGATTTTTGAATGGAGTTGGGGAGGGTCTTTCACCTTTACTTTTTCTTATTCAAGATTCTGAGAGTGATTAAATGTAATTCCCTTATCTTGTTATGTTGGATAGAGCTCCAGATCTAGAATCAGAAATTTTGGCTCTGTTATTTACTACTTGTGTGATTTCAGGAAAATCACATCTTTCAGGCCTTAGTTTTCTCATCTGCAAAATGAGAAGTTTACACTCATTAATCTGTAAAGTCTCTTCAGCTCTAAATCAGCAAGCCTGTGAGCAGTCTCTGGCTAGTTTCCAGTAAATACTTTCCTGCCTCATGCAAAATCGGCATCTATAATTCTCATCTCATGATTTCATTGTATTTCTAAATAAATGTGATCCATTATTAAATTCATAATGATCCAAACTTCAAAGCTAACAGAAGCATATATACAAATTTGTGTAAATGGTAAATTTTGGAAAAACCTAAATTATTCTTAGTAAAAGGGTTGGCTAGTAATTAAACGACGACCATGTCTTGGATAAGTAGAGATTTGGGAATTCTTACCCTAGTTGTCACAGAGCTCTAAGGGACTTCCAAAGGTCACCCAGTCTATCCAGAGGCCTCCAAGCAAAACTATATTTAAACCATCTTACACAGATCCTAAGATGTCCTGGGAAAGGCATGATATTCTGCCTGGCATATATAAGTAAGCAAGCATTTTGTTGTAAATTAAGCAAAGGCATAATTAATCTTCCATCAGAATTTGCTCATTTCCCCTACAGAACATGAAAGTATGTATCTCAATCCCCAAAGTTTGCCAAATTGCCCTTTAGAGCCCAAATATGAGAGGCAGAAAGAAGCAGTCCATGATCTATAAATCAATTCAGATTGGGTGAAAGATCTCAAAGGGTTACCTTTTAGACTAGTTAAGACTCCTATGGTAGCTGTCTCCCAGATTTAGCAAGGGTGGTAATGATGGATGCTAAAAGGCAGTATAGTATCTGAGAACAGGAGGTTGTGGCAATAACTAAATAAAATTTTAAAAAAATCAAAGTCTCAGAAGTTTAAAAAATTGTTTCTCACATAAAAAAGTGACTAAAATACACACAGTGAACAATATCTGTTATACAGTAAGTTATTGACTACCTATACTATATTAGAAAGTCTTACTCACTTGACTATCTGTTATTCTAAAGTTTATTTTCTCCTTTGAAAACAAGATTTCCTTCTTATCCAAAGATTCTTAATCCCAGGAGAATCATTAGCTTTAGATCTTTAGTATCATCTAATTTTGTCAAATTTTCCATGCAGAAGGATCTTTTTTTTTGTACATTTCTGATGCATTTATCAAATAATCTGTGTGCCTTTAACCTTCATGAGACCAAGAATCTCTCTACACGGTAGGTTCTTAAATAGCTATTGAATAAATGGATGAACAAATGAACTGAATTTTTAATGCAAAGCATCTTCTCTAAAGTTGGCTTCTAGTGATGAAATGATAGTCTGATTTTTATTAATTTTCATTATTTTATGACTGGTTCAATTAATTATGGTAGTGGTAGATTGTACAGTGGCTAGCTGTAACAGATAGGGAGAGACTTGAAGATTATTTGCACTATGCATCTAAATATCAAGACTTAACACTTGTTACAAAATAAAATATAGAAATGTTTGCTGAAATAATCCTTGGATCATTAACTACCATGCTGTTATCACTTTACCTACACTTGTCTATTACAGCAGAAGCAACAAGTGGTGACATATAAAACACTTAAGAGTTTGTACCTAGCTATGTAGAATAAAAATATTGACTTTGTTATAGGAAAAATGCCTACTCAAATTCATTCACTAGACAGTTAACTGCTACTGTGAGCAGAATACTATGTATTAATGGAGATATAAAGTTCCGAGATCATTAAGTACTTGTCCATGATACATTTACAAAGTGCTTTCATTTGGTGAGTAGGTAGTGCAAATATTCCTGTTTCACAAATGGGGAAACTGAGGCATAAAGCATTTAAGTGACTTGCCCAAGGTCACCATGTATGTCCTGTCTACATAAAACCCTATCTTCTATTGCCTTATCTAGCAAATGGATGGTGAGCTGTAATCTACCCTTTTACAACAAAGAATTATTACTACTATGAGATATTTAGATCCACACACTGTGGTTTTGTTTGTTTTGTTTTTGTTTTTTTGCTGAGGCATTTGGGTTAAGGATCTCAGCTAGGAAGTGTTAAGTGTCTGAGACCAGATTTGAACTCAGGTCTTCCTGACTTCAGGGCTGGTGCTCTATCCACTGCGCCATCTAGCTGCCCCACACTGTGTAGTTTTCTAAATAGGGTGGGTGAAAAAGAAAAATAATTCTTCTTTATTGACACTACTTATGGCCACAAATTTGTGCTTCCTGGTAGAGTCATACAATAAGGTGTGAATAAGTCATGAAAAACTAAAAGTTGGAGAATCTCTCTTGCCTTTATAATATGGCATATGTTTGAAGAAAAAATCTACAGTGGAGGAATGAGAAATTTTCAGTCTTTGTGCCTAAGGTAAAAAAGGGGAAAAATTTGGTTTTACAAATTCTCGTGAAGATGACTGATATTATTTTACAATAGATAAAAATGCATCTCACAGATGTGATCCATGATGTACCCTGTGGTTGAGAACTGAAGCTCTGAGCTTATGTGGACTTGGTTCAATCTTGGAGACTTCTTATCAATGACATTCTTTGACATACTCTTTGAAACACACTCAGAGTTTGGCTGGGTATATCAGAATTTAGCTTGTGTCTAGGTCTTCCTAACAAAGAAAGAGACCCTTTGTTTTATTCAAGTTAACATAGCATCAATAATCTGTATTTACCCTAGAAACTAAAAATCTAATAAGACTCAGTAATTCTCTTAAAAAAAAAAAAAGATGATTTTGGCTAAGATTACTAAGTAATTTTGCAGATAAGTAATCAGAGACCCAAGACCCTTTGGGAAGCTTATTAAGGAACTTGTTCAAGGCAACACTGACTTCCAGAAGACTCTGGATTTGAAGCATGTTTTCTGACTTCAAATACCCTATTCCTTTCACCTTTTTATAGTGCTAACCAAGTGGGTAAAAGCTATTGTTTAATGATCTAGTCTTCTTTCTTAGCCTGAAGAAATCATTGCTCAAAAACTGTATTACTTTTAACAGAGTAAAAGATTCTAGTAGTGACAAAACAAAATCTTGCATTTGGGTGATGCACTCTAAGGAACAAAGGTACAATGATCCCTATCTGGTGTGAAGCCATCTCAATGATCACAAAGGACAACTGTTAGGAAATTAGTCATCTATATTAAAAAAATTTTTAAGTATTCAAAAGTATCTTTTTAAATTTAAAAAAAGCATGCAATGGAGCTCATTTGGAAAGATCAACATAAGTTGTACTATGTTGACAATGTTAGAAGATAATAAAATTCTAACAAAATCACAGGCTCCAAGATATTAGCTACTATTCAGGAAAAGGATCATTGAGAAAAGGCATTGAATAATATTTTTAAATTGTCCACTATGTGCCAAGCACTGGGGTATACAAATAGAAAAGTGAGCCAGTCTTTTTCCTTAAATAACATATACAGGGTCTTCTCTCTCTCTCTCTCTCTCTCTCTCTCTCTCTCTCTCTCTCTCTCT
>JAJPUD010000588.1:340983-365908 GCA_023553655.1 Myrmecobius fasciatus
TCTCTCTCTCTCTCTCTCTCTCTCTCTCTCTCTCTCTCTCTCTCTCTTTCTCTCTCTCTTTGTTTCTCTCTCTTCTGTTTCTTATTTTTAACCAAAGTGATCATCTGGTCATCTATTAATTTTTTTTTCACCTACTTTTCTGCACTTACATGTCCTCAGTGATGTCTCTTGTGCCACTTGTTGCATTTGGGTCTCATTTGGAAATAAGATGCTTAGATTCAATATGTATATCTATTGCCTCGTTGCTTATTACCCAGTCTCTTTAGATATTATGGTGATCCAAGGTCCACAATCAGGTAGCAATCACTGGGAGAATATTTGTGATGAAAAATAGATTTTGTACCATGGAGCATCTTGAGATTATAAAAGACTCCACACTTCCCAGATGCAGTCCAGCTTGCTCTTTTTCTTTCATTCAGTTCTAGATGTAACTAATTGTCTACCTAAAGTGCCTGTTCCATATTTTCATAATGTTGTATTAATTCAATGGATTGACTTTCCAATGACATGCCATTGTCTGAATAGTAGGACCTTTTCAACCATTTAGTTTTCCCTATGTGGATGGCTAGACCAATCCCTTTTGAATAATTATGGATCTCCTTGGGGAAGTCCTGTAATAATCAGGAACTTGATTCAATCAGGATAATATTCACAAACAAGGGCATGTGGAAGAATTTAATATTTGGACCTTTCAGAGTACAATTTGGATACTAGTACTTGGGCAATATGTTCTTCTTTTGATAATATGCAATCATTAAATAGTTATCTCTGTGATTGCATTTTTAAAGAGATCTTGTATGATATTGACATATAAATAAGAGACTTTGCTAAAGGATAGAATTTAAACCTATGTTTTGCTCTACCAAATCAAATGCTTTTTTTGGGTAAACAATGAATTATTTTTAAAAAATTTGAGCTCTTCTATTGTTGTTCAATCATGTCCAATTCTTCAAGTCCTCACAGACTGTACTGTCACCTAGTTGCCAACACTATATCAGTTTATTTCTTTCAGAAAATGGTGATGATCAAGATCAATATGTTTATCTTTTCCTATTTACTACTTTAAAAAAAATTTCCATCTTAGTTGCATTGAATAAGTGGATTCTGTTGAAATTATTTATAACTTCTTACCTCTATCTTTTCTCATCCAATGTCAATTTCACCCTTCACTTTAATTAATTGATTTCACTACATACAAACAGCTGGTTCTAATACAACTCAAGTACTGCCAACTTCTCTGTGGAAGAAAATGTTCATGAGAGAGACATAAGTCTGCTGAGTAGTTTACAAGTCTTTAGTCTCTTTAACTTCTCAAACTAGAGCCTTTTTTTTTTAACTGAAGCTTTTTATTTTCGAAATTTGCATGGATAATTTTTCAACATTGACCCTTGCAAAACCTTGTATTCCAAATTTTTCCCTCCTTCCTCCCATCCCCTCCCCTAGATGGCAAGTAATCCAATATATGTTAAACATGTTAAAATATAGAGCCATATTTTCCAACATAATTTTCTCCTTTTGTGCCCCTTTCTTAGCCAGGAAGCTCCTGAAATAGGCATATATTGGGTGGGATAATCTACCTTTTCTATCTCGTGCAGCAGAGGATGGAGCACAAGGTGACAATGACTTTTAATATTTGTTTATGCTCATTATGAATGCTGCAAGCTGAGATGACCCAATTATATTTCTGTTGTTTTGGGGTATAAGATGAACCCAATTTGTCAACTCCTTTCTATAACTCTCTAAGAGGAATCTTTATACTTTCCTTCCATTTATCTGTGATTTCAATTTGCCTTCTGGCTTCTGTTACCTCAACATGATATGTTTTAATTGTTCCAACAGTATGTCAAGTCACTTGGGCAGAGATCTTACAGCTAGAATCTACACTTGAGTTAATGTTTATAGATAGTCTAAGAATTGTGAGATTCTTAGTATACTCTGACCTCTTTTCTTCTCCTCTATCATTATTATTATAAAACCTGGATCCTAAAAGAAACTCTTTGGGTCTCTGGGCCAATCATTGTTCAATCAGGAACATGTAATTAGAATATCTTACCCTGTGTACTAACTTTGTTATCTTTGTGTTTACTAACTTTGCTGTTATTGTGTTTAGATTTTCAATTGTAACTGATTCTTGGATTTGAGATTTTCTTGGCAAAGATGCTGGATTATACAGCTAGTAAGTACCTGGATTTGAACTTGGGAAAATGAATTTACCTTCAGATCCAGTGCTCTATGCGCTATGTCGCCACCTAGCAACTCTTTGCTATTATTACCCCAAACCTAAAATCTGTAGAAAGCGTTGGAGTTCATAATCTCTAATTCATAATACCATTCAGCTCTTCACAATTTCCACCTCTTGGCTTGTGCTCACTTCTTAAATCTATTGTGATAAGAAGGATGTTGTCTTCACGAGTCAAAGCAAAAGTTGGCTTGGAGATGTTGAAAAGGAAAGGAGAAAATTAATTATGCCCATTCTATAATCTTAAAGAAGCAATGAGAAAACAATGGCTTTGGGACAGTTCCTCTGAACAAACAAAGCTCACAATGCTATTTAAAAAAAAGAAATAATCAGCTTTCCAGAATAGGACAAATGGGCAAAATAATTGCCATAGATAGGCTTATGTTGCAATGATTGATTACAGTAAAAAAAAATGCAATATATTTCTGAGCTGTTTTCAAACCAACTTAAACTATAACAATTGGAAGGGGAAAAGAAAATGATATCTATCTTTCATTTCCTCAGACAGTAATCAAGAACATGCTTTCCCTTTCCCTCCAACCCCTCTCATTTATCTTTAGTTTAACTGAATTTAGAAAACACTTTTAATTGCTTTTTTGTGACACTTTGCTAGGCTTTAGGAGAATGTGTTCTTGATACAAATATTTAAAAAGCTAACAATGTGATTTTATTTAGATGTTATTTAAACCTTTCTGGCTTCAGTTTCCTTATTTGTAAATTGAGGCCCTTGAATAAGAAAGCTCCTAAAATTATGATTCTGCTCTCAATGAGCTTACAATTTAATGGATCCATAGTCATATAAGTTTAATATTCAGTGGCCTAGAAAGAGCAAATGAATTTGAGTCTCACTTATGCCATGAGCTATGACTTAGGTGGGCTCCTTAAAAGGAAAAACACTTTAAAATGGAAGAGTTGGGTTTGTTGTTGTTCAATCCATCTTTTTGAGATCCTATTTGGGATTTTCTTGGCAAAGGTACTGTAGTGGTTTGTCATTTCCTTCTTCTAACTCATTTTACAGGTGAGGAAATTGAGGAAAACAGGGTTAAGTGATTGGGCCAGAGTCACATAGCTAGTAAATGTCTGAGATCCAGAAGAGGAGTCCAATTGACTTCAGTTCTGGCACTTTATCCACAGCCATATAGCTGCCCAGGAACTTAGAATCTCTAATATGCTTCCAAGTTTCAGTCATTTTAGTACAAGAACATTAAATATATGATTAAAAATAAAGATCTCCAGAATCACCAACATTCAGAACTGCCAAATTTCTTTTGATTTTGGCTACTGCTCCTTTTCCTTTTTAAAATGAGTTTGTTAAAAGAAAGGAATCATGAAAAGCATGTGTCAGCAATGGTTAGGTTCTCCCTTCCCCTAAATTGTTCAGGTTGGGTATAATTGTCTTCCATTCTCTTGGAGAACGGTGTGAGGCTTTTCTTTGTTTTGTATGAGTAGCAATAGGTTGTGAATGTTTAATATATTTAAAATAACATTGCACAGACTAGTACAAAAGAGAACAGAAAATCATCAGGTCAAAAAAAAAAAGAGTAAGTATAAAGAGTCGTGATTCTGACGTATTTCTAAAGTGCAGAGGTCTGAGACTAAACGTACTAGATGGAAGCAGAGCCATTTATAAATACGCTTATTCTGAAAATAAAGACTAAAGTCAATTGCAGCTCCCTAGGGAGTAGTTTTATAAGTGCCAGAGATTTTAAAATTTTAATGGAATATTTCTTGTGAGCTAATGCTATAATTTTTTGATTTGGATTGGAATTTGGAACAAATTCTTCCAAATTGCATTCCAAATCAAAATATTACAGCATTACAGAATGGAAGAAATGAAATGTAAAAACAGATGAGGAGCCTAATTATACTACATATATACCCAGAATCACATAAAAATTTCTTGAGGGGAAAAAGGGGTTATGAGTAGAAAAAGAAACCCTATTCTAGAACAGTGCTATTCAAACATTTTTAGTTATATATCCTGTGACCTTAGCCATTTGTAATTAAAAGGGTGTGGGGCTCTTACTCACCAGTCACTGTTCTCCTGGGAATGCCATAAAGGGAATTAGAACCTGTAAGGTTCTTCCCATTGAATTTCTCCTAAAACCAGTGCGTACCTGAGCGAGATCTTTCACTAGAGAAGGGAATCTACTGTGTTAATTTCCATTCCTAAAGGATTTAGGAAGCCAATAGAAATTCTAAGAGCACTATAATACAATTGACTTTCTTTTCCTGTGAAAGAGATCTCACTCAAGCATTGATATTAGGAGTTTGTTATTTTACCAGATTTTCCCCATTGAATACTGTCCACAAACTCCAATTTAAAAAAATAGTTTTTTTTTAAATTGATATCTTTTATTTTAATATCACTTAGATTTTTCCCTTGAATTCCTCCTGTGCCTTTCCTAGTCGTCCCTTATAGCAGAGAAAAAATTTTTTTAAGGAAAAGAGAAAGGAGAGGGAGAAGATCAGCAAAATCAAATAATAAATACATTAAAAAGTCTAACATCATGTTCAGCATTCCACACCATGGACTCCCTACCTTTGTTTAGGTACAGGAAAAGACTTCTCATATCTATTTCTTCTTTGTCAAGCTTATTCTTTATACTTTCCCCATATTTTGTCATCATTCCCGATTCAAAATTGTTTCTATTTGTATTTTTAAATTATTAGTGATTTGAAGAATTCTTTCATATGGTTGTTAATAATTTACAGTTCTTTTGATAATTGATAACCTCCCATTTTAATGATGTCCAACTGTTAAAGACAAGATCTCTAAATCTACAGTCCAAGATAGTGGAAAGGAAAGGCAGCTAAGGAAAGTCAAAGCAGTCCTAGAAAGTGGATTGATGGGAAAGGCTGGCATTAAGCCCCAAATAAATATATGCTAACCAGATGTGATCTGCTGATTGATCTTTGAGCTCTGACCCTGAAGAAACAAAGAAAATTAAGCTATTTAAGAATAAGGAAATGAATGAATGAAAGATCATTTTTTATTCACCCATAAATTTTTACTATATGTGATCCACTGTAGAAAGCAAGAGGGAGCCTTACAATACAGAAACCAGATGGTGCCAGCCCTCAAAGAGTTGAAGTGGAGTAAGACTGCTTTCTAAGAGGATGGTAGCCAAGGAATGTTATTATAGTTTAGAAAGACTAAGGAATGGGAATGGAACATTAGGACAAGTCCACTGACACACTTTTTTTTTCTTCTTAAATTAAAGCTTTTTATTTGCATAACATATGTATGGGTAGTTCCTCAACATTGATCCTTACAAAACTTTCCTTTACATATTTTCCCCCCAGTCTCCTCCCCTCCTCTAGATGGCAGGAAGTACACTACATGTTAATTATGTTAAAATACTTGACAAGTCAAATATATGTATACATATTTCCATACTTTATCTTGCTGGGCAAGAACAATTGTATCTACGTGAACAAAAAATATCTGAGAAAGGAAACCCAATGCAAGCAAACATCAATAGAGATCATGGAAATGATATGTTGTGGTCCACATTTCACATCCCTCTCTCTGGGTGTATATGGTTTTCTTCACTGAACAATTGAAACTGGTTTGAAACATTTCATTGTTGCAGAGAACCGTGTCCATCAGAATTGATCATCATGTAATATTGTTGTTGCTGTGTGATCTCCTGGTTCTGCTCGTTTCACTCAGCACCAGTTCATACAAGTCTCTCCAGGCCTCTCTGAAATCGTCCTGCTGGTCGTTTCTTACAGAGCAATAATATTCCTTAACATTCATATACCATAATTTATTCAGCCACTTTCCAATTGATGGGCATCCCTTCAGTTTACAGTTTCTAGCCACTGCAAAAAGGACTGCCACAAACATTCTTGCACATGTGGGGCCCTTTCCCTCCTCTAAGATCTCTTTGGGATATAGGCCCAGTAGAAACACTGCTGGGTCAAAGGGTATGCACAGTTTGATAACTTTTTGAGCATAGCTCCAAATTGCTCTCCAGAATGGTTGGATCCGTTCACAGTTCCACCAACAATGTATTAGTGTCCCAGCTTTCCCACATCCCCTCCAACATTCGTCATTAACTTTTCCTGTCATTTTAGCCAATCTGACAGGTGTGTAGTGGTATCTCAGAGTTGTCTTAATTTGCATTTCTCTGATCAATAGTGATTTGGAGCACCTTTTCATATGACTAGAAATGGTTTTAATTTCATCATCTGAAAATTGCACTGACACACTTTTGCTAGAGGCAATGACAAATTTTATTTGATTCTAGTTCTCAGAGTGAGAGATAGAAGGGAATAGGAGGGGCAGAGCTCAAGATGAGGACATATATAGCTCCAGGGGCTCCAAGCTGAGTGACTTAGTATCTTCTCAGTACAGTCTCTGATGGTCTGATTTGGAGGGTGAAGCAGCAGCAGTAATAGCAAAATGGATACTGACTAAGGAAAGGTGAGGACATTTGATCCCAAAGAGTTCAGAGCTAAACTCTAGCTTTGAGGTCTGACCCAGAACAAAGAAGAGACTTTAGCCATTTTGAGAAAAATGAGATTGTCTTCCAGGAACATTCTCTCAACTGCTTGCGTCACTACTTCCCTGGGTCACATTGGTTAAAGTAGTTCAATTATTCTGACCTCTTCTTTTTTTTTTTATTATAGAATGAAGCAGCAGCTAATTGGTCTGCATTTTATAATGTTCAGTCCAATTTATCCAGAGCATTTCCACTAAGTGACATTAAAGATCCCATTATCAGACTTCAGCTTAAGTCTCTCCAGCAGAAAGGAGCTGCAGTGTTATCAGCTGAGAAGAGTGCACGGGTAAGTTGGCAAAAACTAAATGGCCACTAGTACTAAAATATAGTTGTTTGGTTATTTTTTTGTAGTGTCTGATTCTTTGTTACCCTTTTTCTTGGCAAAAGTACTGGGGTGGTTTGCTATTTCCTTCTCCAGCTCATTTTACGGATCAGGAAACTGAAGCAAAGGAGCTGAATGAGTTGTCCAGGGTCACAGAGCTAAATGTCTTAAGGCTGGATTTGATGTCTTCCTGACTTGGCCCACTTTCAGACCCACTGCACTCATGCATTTCATGATCCTGAAATATGTATTGCAAGTAGTGAAGATGTTGAATATGACCTTATAAAATAGGGTGTTCTGGAGCAGCTAGCTGGTGTAGTGGATAGAGCACTAACCCCAAAATCAGGAGGACATGAGTTCAAATCTAACCTCAGACACTTAACATTTCTTGGCTATGTGAACCTGGACAAGTCACTTAACTCCAATTGCCTCAAGAAAAATAGGGTGTCCCATTCCTCTGAAACCCCTGGGGAGCCCTGCAAATGTCATCTAGACAACTGATTAGTTGCAGCTTTGCTGCATACAAGACTGCAAAAAACTTCCTAGAAATTTAACAGTAGTGAAAAACAACAAAAGGACTAAGAATTAAAAAAAAAAAAATCAATATGCTTATGAATTAAAGTTTGCCTGATAGGAGCGGCTAGGTGGCGCAGTGGATAGAGCACCAGCCCTGAAGTCAGGAGAACCTGGATTCAAATCTGGTCTCAGACACTTAACATTCCCTAGCTGTGTGACCCTGGGCAAGTCACTTAACCCCAATTGCCTCAGCAAAAGCAAAAAAAAAAAAAAGTTTGCCCGATATTCATTGATGATCTTTCCTCTAAAAATTTTGGTTTCTCCCAGGATCTAAATAAAGTATGTTAATTGGCTTTAGCCTCTGTATGTGTAAGAGATTTTCTATTGCTACCACATCATTCAACATTATCAAAGGTTTTCCCCCAATCCTTTAATAATAATGACAACTGAAGTCTTACTTTAATGTGTTATCATGGCCTAGACTGAAATATATGTTAAATGCCTATCCTAGTATTTATGTGCCAGGTTACTGAGGATACAAAGAAACAAACCCTTCTTGAGAGTTGAGCCAGATTCTTCCTGGCTGGATATGTACTGGTCTGTTTGTGTCTCTGAGGAATCAATTTAGAAGACTTCAGAAAAACTCATCAGCAGAAATCAACAATGAAATGCTTTGGTTACAGCAACTCATGGACATGGAAGGATTGTGTCCTTTGGAGAAAATGCTGACACCAAAAAATTTATGGATTTTTTTTTTAAATGAATGATGAAAGTCAAAATGATATTGTGGGAATAAAGAACAACTTGGCATTTAGAGTCAAAGGACCTACATTTGGATCTTATTTGTGTCATTTATACTCTGTCTTTATGCACAAATTCTCTGGGCTTTGGTTTTTTTTCATTTGTAAGATGAATGCATTAGACTAGGTGCCATCTAATATCCCTTCTGGTGCTAAACTTATAAACCTGAGACTATGAGGAAATTGTGTTCCAGGCTCTGTGCTAAATCCTAGGGCAGATTAGATTAGGTGAGACTAGAGGCTAATCTGGGACAGCTAGGTGACACCATTGTGCCCAGAGTGTTGAGCCTGGAGTCAAGACTCTTCTGAGTTAAATCTCCTTAGACACTAGGTCTAAGACCCCGAGCAAGTCACTTAACCCTGTTTGTGTCAGTTTCTTTATCTGTAAAATGAGCTAAGAGAAGGAAATGGTAAACCACTTCAGTATCTTTGCCAGGAAAACCCTGAATGGGATCATGAAGAGCTGCATATGACAACATAATTGCATCCACCTCTGAATCTGTTATCGTAATATATTAATAAGTTATATTTACACAAAGCTTCACAGTTTACAAGAACATGCTCTTTACAATAATTCTGCCACAAGTAGCATCACCCCATTTGACAGATGTGGAAGCTGAGGCTCAGAGGTGTTAAATAATTTGCTGGTGGTAGCATAGCTGGTAAGTAAAGTCTTGGATCCAGATCATTTAAGTCCACATTTATGCTCTTAGTATTAGACAGTGCTGACTTCCAACTTCCCTTGTAGGTGTTAGAGGACAATACAGAGAAAAGCATCTCTAAAGAACCATTTAGACAAACCTTGGATGAACTTTAGCAGTAGGATTGGAGAAGCAGGGAAGATATTTCTGTTTTTCTTTGGAAATAAATTAAAGTTCTATATTTGTACTAAATCTTTTCAGGAAAAATTAGTGGTATTAGTGCAGATAAGTTGGAGAATAGACAGGAAAAATAAGCCATTTCTAGTCTTTCTTCCTACCTCAAGTTCTTACCTCCAGGAAGTATTTTCTCTTTGTTACACAGATACTGTCCTCAAAGTTAGTTTGTTTGATGAGAATATAGACCTCTATAGTCTTTGAAATGAAGCATCTTTTGATAAGATTTAAATATAACTAACATAGATTACATGTAGTGTATTATTTTCCATATATATGCATATACACAGAAGCCTACTCTGCAAAATAACATTCATTGTAACTGCCTCAGTTTTTATACAAATCTGTATATTTGATAGCACAACATGCTGCCTATAACTGGATCATTATGATCATTCCCTTTATCATGGGCTCAACTAATAATGAGTTGAGTAGATTGAGGTAAATATAATGTTGTAGACATTACTGTGTTTTCTCATTTGACCCTTACAACAACTCTGTAAAGTGGGTATTATTTTTATCTTCATTTTACCAGTAGGGAAGCTGAAATTCCAAATGTCTTCATCTTCAAAGTCACACAACTAAAAAATTATTGAAGCAAAATTTGAATCAGGCTATACCTCCTCCAGACATAATGCTCTATGTACCATACTAGGATGCTTCATTATCAAAATAATAATATTTTGAAAATATGCAAAGCACTTTGCATATGTTATACTATTTAACCCTTATAACCTCCCTATGAGGTAAGTACTGGTAGGTACTATTATTTTACTTTATTTTACAGATGAGGAAACTAAGTCACACAGATTAAGCTATGTGCTCAGAACCACACAGCTATTAAGTGTTTGAAGTTGGATTTGAATCCAGGTCTTCTCAACTTCAGGCCTGGAGTGCTCTATACTATTCTACCTAGTTGTGTATAAAGAGTGTGTGTGTGTGTGTGTGTGTGTGTGTGTGTGTGTGTGTGTGTGTATGAAGTCATTCCATTGTTGGATGGAAGGCCATCTTGTTAACCTTAATTATCTTGGATTGATTTTCAGTTGTGGTTTTCCTAAAATTATAATATTTTGATTATAGCTGAACACAATCTTGAATACCATGAGCACTCTCTACAGCACTGGAACTGTCTGTAACCCAAAGAAACCTCAGGAATGTTTATTGCTTGAACCAGGTACTCTTTGTGTTTCCATCCATTTCCAAGTGATAATGTGTTCTGGGTTTTGAAATGCATTCATATCTTAGCGATAGATACATATTTAACACCTCTCTGTTCCCCTCTCTATTCTTAGTACATAACACTCAGCTTCATGTCTCCTTACTTGAGCCATCCCTCCATCTCCCCATCATACCTTCTTACAGGCTGTTGTTATCCCACTCCCCCTTCCCCGTGCCTACCTTATCTCCATATCTTAGAATCCCAGGTTCCCCTCAAAGCTTAATTCTTTGAACTCATAAATATAACTGCTGCCCAATTACCTTGTATTCATTTTGCATATGCTTATATGTAAATATATTGTTGCCCTTAATAGAAAGCAAGCTTCTTGAGGACCAAGACTGTTTAATTTTTGTTTTTTTTTATCTCCAACACCCAGCATAATGGCTAGTTCACAGTGGTACTTAACTAAGTGTTAACCGATTTCATAATATACCTTGTGACTTTTTACCATGCTTAATCACCTACTTAGAAGAAAAAGAATTTGTTTCTTTAAAAGTTCTATTAAGTTAGCATTGAACATCAGTATAAATAGCTAAATTTGTTTAGTGATTTTTTAAAAAATTAATTAATTTAAGACATATTGGCCTATCTCTGTAATAATGGACAAGAATTTGCTCATTAATTTTTTACTTTTTCAAGAACTGAAATTTCTGTTTTTCCTTCATTAATGCCTTCTAGGAATATTATTTAATGCCTTAAAAGATGTTATTAACATTTAGGCCAAGTTCAGAAATATATACGTATCCATTTTCATCTGTTTTGTGATAATAGGTTTGGACAAGATCATGGAAGAAAGCAATGATTATTATGAAAGGCTGTGGGCCTGGGAAGGTTGGAGATCTAAAGTTGGCAAAGAAATGAGGCCATTATATGAAGAATATGTGGATATAAAAAATGAACTTGCCAGAGGAAATGGTAAGCTTATGTTTTGCCTTCTAGTGGGATTGTATTTCTCACAAATGAAAATCAGGGACATTTCCAATATCTAACCAAGGATTAAGGCAGTCACTATATTTAAGGTTTTCTGCTGGCTGATGATATCTGGGGAAGATGATCTTAAAAAGGGCAAAGACCATCACAGTTGCAAATTTGCATTCTTCAATCTTTTGAGTGCTCAGCATTTCAGGACTTGTGAAGTGAGGCTAATTTGTTTTTTCTTACCTGACCCTATCTAATTAAGCATTTAGTAGCTTTGAACACCTAGAGGTTCTTAGAAGACATTGGAAGTAGATTTGGATCTCAGAAAAGTACAGATTCTTTGATTTGGAAAACCCTTTTCTTTGCCCAGAGACATCAGACTCATGGCCAGTGATTGACAGAACCCTAAGTAACCTTGAATCAGTTTAAAATATAATTGGGAAATGTTTAATAAAAATAAAATATGACATCGATAATGTTAATTTGTGGTTTTCAAAGTCAATCTGCAGTCTTCAGCTGTCCATTTTTATCAGATTTTGACACCGCCGGTCTTGTCCAAAATCCCTTTATTTTATAGGTGAGGAAATAGTCCTGAAAAAGTTAAGTAAAGAGTCCACCTAGCCTATCTTCATTTCTCACCAGGCTACACTCTGGATTCTTCTATCATACCCTTCTAACTGGGTACATCTCCCAGCCCACCTTTCAGCTTCCTTTCATGCATTTCCATTAGAATGTAAATGCTTCCAGGGCAGATACCATCTTTCTTTTTGTTTGTATTTGTATTCTCAGCACTTATCACTATGCCTGGGACACTATAAGTGCTTAATAAATGCTCATTAAGTGACTGCTGATTTGCCCAAAGTTTGATCACCAGCTATCTTCACAAAGCAAAGACTACAACTAGATTAAAGAATACAGAACCCCGGGGTTGAAAGGGACCCCATAATTCATAGATTTAAAAAATTGAAAAATACCTTGAAGGTTATCTAATATGACCAATTAGTTATATAGATACATAAAGTGATATCTAAGATATTGCAGATATTTTGTTCTATGACTACAATAAAGCAAATATTGCAATAAAGCCAAGCCATGCCAATCTTTTGATTCCCACTACATATAAAAATTTTTTTAAATTTAATTTTAATTAATTTTTTTATTAAAGCTTTTTATTTGCAAAACATGGATGGGTAATTCTTCAACAATGACCCTTACAAAGCTTTCTGTTACAAATTTTCCCCCCCAGTCCCCACTCCTCCCCTTGATGGCAGGAAGTCCACTACATGTTAATTATGTTAAAATACTTGACAAGTCGAATATATGTATACATATTTCTACACTTATCATTGTTGTGCAAGAAAAATAGTGTCTACAAGAAAAAAATCTGAGAAAGGAAACACACTGCAAGCCAACATCAATCGAGAGCATGAAAATGCTATGTCGTGGTCCACCTTTCATATCCCTCTCTCTGGGTGTATATGGCTTTGTTCACTGAACAATTGGAACTGGTTTGAAGCATTTCATTGTTGAAGAGAGCCATGGCCATCAGAATCGATCATCATATAGTCTTGTTGTTGCCATGTATAATGATCTCCTGGTTCTGCTCATTTCACTCAGCATCAGTTCATGCAAGTCTCTCCAGGCCTCTCTGAAATCATCCTGCTTGTCATTTCTTTTTTTTTTTTTTCTTTTTTTTTTTATTAAAGCTTTTTATTTGTATAACATATGTATGGGTAGTTCCCCAGCATTGATCTTTACAAAGCTTCCCATTACAACTTTTACCCCCAGTCCCCTCCCCTCCCCTAGATAGCAGGAAGTCCACTACATGTTAATAATGTTGAAACATGTGACAAGTTGTACAAGAAAAATCCTATCTACAAGAAAAAAAAGAAAACCAGAGAAAGGAAACACAATGCAAGCAAACCTCATAGAGAGCATGAAAATGTTATGTTGTGGTCCATATTTCATATCCCTCTCTCTGTGTGTATATGGTTTTCTTCAGTGAACAATTGGAAGTGGTTTGAAACATTTCATTGTTGAAGAGAGCCATGTCCATCAAAATTGCTCATCATATAGTCTTGTTGTTGCATGTATAATGATCTCCTGCTTCTGCTCGTTTCACTCAGCATCAGTTCATGCAAGTCTCTCCAGGCCTCTCTGAAATCGTCCTGCTGGTTGTTTCTTACAGAGCAGTAATATTCCATAATATTCATATACCATAATTTATTCAGCCACTCTCCAGTTGATGGGCATCCATTCAATTTCCAGTTTCTAGCCACTACAAAAAGGGCTGCCATAAACATTTTTGCACATGTGGGCCCCTTTCCCTCCTTTAAGATCTCTTTGGGATATAAGACCAATAGAAACACTGCTGGGTCAAAGGGTATGCACTGTGTTTGATAACTTTTTGAGCATAGCTCCAAATTGCTGTCCAGAATGGTTGGATCTGTTCATAGTTCCACCAACAATGTATCAGTGTCCCATTTTTCCCACATCCCCTCCAACATTCGTCATTATCTTTTCCTGTCACCTTAGCCAATCTGACAGGTGTGTAGTGGTACCTTAGGGTTGTCTTAATTTACATTTCTCTGATCAATAGTAATTTGGAGCACCTTTTTATATGACTAGAAATGGTTTTAATTTCGTCATCTGAAAATTGTTCATATCCTTTGACTATTTATCGATTGGAGAGTGGCTTCAATTCTTATAAACATGAGACAATTTTCTATATATTTTAGAAATGAGGCCTTTATCAGAACCCTTAAATGTAAAGATGATTTCCCAATTTATTGCTTTCCTCCTAATCTTGTCTGCATTCGTTTTGTTTGTACAAAAACTTTTTAACTTAATATAATATTGTCAAAATTTTCTATGTGGTGTTCAATTAAAAGTTCCAGTTCTTTTTTTTTGCCTTTTGATGAGGCAATTGGGGTTAAGTGACTTGCCCAAGGTCACACAGCTAGGACCCATTAAGTGTCTGAGGCCAGATTTGAACTCAGGACTTTCTGACTTCAGGGCTGGTGCTCTAACCACCGCGCCACCTAGGTGCCCCCAGTTCTTCTTTGGAATTTATTCCATCTCCACAGGTCTGAGAGGTAAACTATCCGATGTTCCTCTCATTTGCTTATAATATCCCTATATCTAAATCATGAACCCATTTAGATCTTATCTTGGTATGTGGTGTTAGGTGTGGGTCAAGCCCTAATTTCTTCCATACTAGTTTCCAATTTTCCCAGCTGTTTTTGTCCAATAGTGAGAACTTATCCCAGAAGCAGGGGTCTTTGGGTTTATCAAACACTAAATTGCTATAGTTATTGCCTAGTTTGTCCTATGATTCTATCCTATTCCACTAATTGACTACTCTATTTCTTAGCTAGTACCAAATGGTTTTGATGATCACTGTTTTATAGTATACATATAAAATTTATATTATCCTATAGTCTATTAGGCATGCAACAATATTATGTAAAAAAAATTAAATATCTTAATTTTAAAATGCTTTATTGCTAAAAAACCATCTGAACCTTCAATGAATGGTAATCTTTTTGCTGATGGAAGGTCTTGCCTTGATGTTTATGGCTGCTGACTGATGAGGGTGATGATTGTCGAAGGTTGGGGAGGCTGAGGTCTTAATAAGACAACAATGAAGTTGCATCTATTAACACTTCTCTGAAACATGCAGTACTGTTTGATAGCATTTTACCCACTAAAGAAAGCTTCTTTCAAAATTGGAGTCAATCCTCTCAAGCCTTGCTGTTGCTTAATCAATGAGGTTTATATAATATTATTCTGTATTGTTGTGTCCCCCAAGGAGAGGGAAAAAGATGAGCCACAGACAACATTTATGGGTTAAGTTTGCTGTATTATGTAGATGTGTGGTTTGTGCTTCCCCAAAACAAATAATTACAATGGTAACATCAAAGATCACTGGTCACAGATCACCATGACAGATATGATGATAATAATAATGAAAAATTTTGAAATATTGGTCAAAATGCAACATAGAGACATGATTGGAGTAAATACTATTGGAAAAATGGTGCTTATAGACTTGATGTAGGATTACCATAAATTTTCAATTTGTTTTTTAAAAAAATACAATTTCCACAAAGTGCAAAAAGTGAAGCTCAATAATTTGAAATGCTATAAATTGAGCTATGCCTGTAAACTGACCCAAGAAAGGTGAAAGAGATTTATTTACATAGGTAGCAAATAGAAAAGCTGGCATCTGAAACCAAGAGGCTCTGAATATTTAGACAAAGTTAGAGAAATCTAACCTGATCCCTTCTATAGCAACTCCCAAAAGTAACCATGCAGTTTATCTTTGAAAGACCTGAAGATCTACCTCTACAGGCAGCTAAAAGAAAGGTAGGTTGGAAAGAAGAGAGAAAAGAAGGAAGGAAAGGAGGGAGGGAGAGAAGGAGAGAAAGAGGGAGAAAGTGAAGAAGGAAGAGAGGAAGAAAAGAAGTAAGCAAAGAGAAAGGGGAAAAAGAGAGGGATTGAGGATGGAAGAAAGGGAGGAAAGAAAGAAGGTGATAAGTCTTACTAAGTAGTCTTAGGTAAGATTTAAATTCAGGTCTTCCTGACTTCAGAACTCTTTATCTAGTTCCTTTTTTTTTTGTCCATGGTAGAGTTGAGGAAATTAATTGGTCATCATTTTCTTGTAAGAAGTATTCATATGTTATTCCATTCCTGTATTTATCTTTCTTTAGTCTTTACTTCTCTGAATAAAAATTGAAACTAAAGCTCACAAACACTATAAAATATTATTGAACACTTAAGTAATAGTTCTCTTGCTAAAAACCAGTGTAGACTTTTCAGAATGAGCATGATCCCTAAAATATCTGAAGACCAGGACTCCAGGCTTCTCCCAGCTTAGAGGTGTAAAATGTGTATACTGTGTGTATACAGTTGCCCTCTATGGATCATCTCTCTGACACTCATAAATGTGATTTAAGACTAGTTAAACTTCAGAAAACTGTTTTGTATGGGACTGTTTTTAAACTTTTGTATTTTAATTGGGAGCAGCTAAATGTTGCAGTAGATAGAGCATTAACTCTACTGAAGAGGACCCTAATTGGATCAGATCCAGCTTCAGACACTTGACAGTTACTGGCAATGTGACCCTGGGCAAATCACTTCATACTGTTTGCCTTAATTTCCTCATTTATAAAATGAGTTAGAGAAGGAAATTGCAAATCACTCCAGTATCTTGACCTAAAATGTCAAATGGTTTCATAGTCAGACAAGATTGAAAACAACTAAACAACATTTTAATTGTGCACAAATTTTTTTAATAATAGTTTCTTATTTTTCCAAATATATGCAAAGATAGTTTTCAACATTCATCTTTGCAAAATCTTGTTTCAAATTTTTCTCCCTTCCACCCTTCTTCCTCCTCTAGATAAACACGTAATCCAATATAGGTTAAACATGTATGCACAAATCTTATATATTTGCACTGATTAAAAAAATACTTTCCTTCTTTGACATATCTTTTCTCTTTTCAACCTTCATCCTTTTGCTTCTAAGTTCAGAAGCCTCCCTTTGCTGTCTTTTGGTCCTATTTTTCCTTGCATTCTGTTACCTATACTAATTATTCACTGATCTATATATTTAGCCTTAATTTCTACCATCAGTTTCAGTCCTACTTTTCCCATGGTTACTGAATATCTTCGCCTACATATGTCACTGATATATCCCACACAAAAATGAACTCATCTTTCCCAGATCCTACTTCTCTCTGAAACATCACTATTTCTGTTAATATTATGATTTAAAGGCAGTTAGATGCATCAGTGGATAGAGTGATGGTCACAAAGTCAAGAAGACCTGAGTTAAAATTCTACCTCATTAGTTCTGTGATCTTGGGCAATTCATTTAAGCTCTTCTTATGGAAACTCCATCCACTGATGCAAATTAGCAACTCATCTATAACTTATAGTAAGAGAGTTGCTTGGACCACTGAGAGATTATGATTTACCCGTGTCATATAACTAGAATGTGTCAGAAGCAATATTTAAACCGAAGTCCTCTTTATCACAAGGTTAATCTTCTAAATACCATGCTTTAGCTTTTCAGTTTGCATTCAGGATTTCATTTGTTGAATTAATGTTTTGTTTTATTTTCAAAGGCTATGAAGACTATGGGGATTATTGGAAAGGAGATTATGAAGTTGAAGAAACAGGTGAATTTGCCTATAGTCGTTCTCAGCTGAGTCAAGATGTGGAAAAGACCTTTTCCCAGGTAGCAAACAGTTCAAGGATGTCATTTAATTCACACCTGACCTGTAAAATGGGACCATATGTACAGGCTTATGATGGCTGATTAATTAGAGCTATGTCATAATTTCCAATGGAATTCCTTTTCCTTTCCATGTATCCCAGTTTTTTCTAGGTGTCCTCAAGTTCATAAAATTTTATAACTGGGGATCTGAGGTTATCTAGCATAATCCTCTCAGATTTTTTTCAACTTCTGCAGATAAGAAAAAGATAGAAGTATCCACCAATAATACTCACTGTTCTTTATTTCTCTTCTGCTCTCAAACAGCAACTGAAAAAATTGGAATAGGAAAGTTATTGGAACAGTCCTTTGGCCTTTTCTTCCAACGGTATTTCTTTCCTTATCACCTTATTCTTTTCCTTTTTCATTTATTTTTATTTTTGGCCTGAAGAAGGCTTCAGGGAAGTTCCTATGAACAATTTTCAATACCTTCCTTTCCTTACACTCTTGACTCCTAGACTACTCTCCAAACTTACCCTTTTAGGCAGCTCACATTGTCTTGTCCAATCCCCCTCTTTTTAGAAATGAGAAAATGGAGCCCCAGAAGTGTTCATTGGCTTGCTTAAGCTTTTCAACTAGCTCATTTTGGGTTATCAAAAATAAAATCAGAAGACAAGATCTTAAAAATGATAATGTTTCTTCGGAAGAGTTCTGGGTGTAAATCCATAAATCTAAACCTGGAGTGGAATGACTTGCTATTTAAAAAATAAAAGGAATAGAGGAAATAGATTTGGTTTCTCCACATTTGAGTGGGAGAAAAATTTTCCTTATACACTAATAGTACATTAGTTTCTGGATTTAGAGATATGGGAGGAGAGGATGAAGTGCTATATATTTGCTATCCTTCATTTTTTTTTTTCCAGATAAAAGAATTATATGAACAATTACATGCCTATGTGCGGAAAAGGATGATGGCCATCTATGGTCCTCTAATCAGTGAAACTGGGGGTCTTCCTGCTCATTTGCTTGGTAATAAAAGACAGTCTACCATCTTTTTACTATTTATTTAAATTGTTCATGTGATGTTTGTTGCTTTTGGGCACAGGGACAAACAGAGCCTTAATGAGGGAGTTGAAATTTAGAGGGACTGATTGCATTTCCTAAGCCTCCAGCATCTACACATACATAATTGAACCAGCATTTAGTTACTGGCATGATTAATTAAAAAAGGAAGCCATTCTCCCAGAGCAGCATCCCTGTTTCTAAGAATTTCATCTAACCCCCTTTTCCCTAAATTATAAACTTTTCCCCATTTAATTTGTCTTTAAAAGATAATTTGAAGGCTCTTATTCTACAGCTTTGTCCCCAAGTTCAATTTTATGAAGGCATATCACAAAGTTGCTATTTATAGATCTCAGAACTGAGATAAAAAGCTTTGATCAATTCCATGACCAAAAAAGATTTAGTACCAAAGGAAGCCACAATTCAAAATGCATCCCCCACAAAATACCCCTTTCTCAGAGGAAGCCAATAGAAATAGTTCTGTCCTGTATCTGGAACCCTTGGATCAAAGCTTCTCATCAATCAATCAATTCTTAAGCATTTTTTATATAGCAAGCCAGACATTGAGCAAGGAATCAGAGATACCAAAACGAAATAGACTTTTATCCCCAAAGACCTTACATTCAATGGGAGTAGCCTCACTTAATAAAGTTAAAACAAACAACTCTCTTGTATCCCCTAAGCACTTAGTTCACAATATTGCAAAAAAAGAAAAAGTGTTGATTATATAGGAGAAAGTTTGATTGAATGAATAAGAGCTACAAAAGCTAGAAGCCAGGACTAGGCAATCCTGCTCCAAATCTGTAAGACCCAGGTCCGAGAATTCCTATGGTTAGGGAATGGACAGAAGCTCCTGCCATCAATTTAAGTTCAAGGCTTCAGGTGTCCTCTGCTGCCCTCTTCTGTCATTTTTCAGTCTTGTCCAACTCTCTGTGACCTCATTTGTGGGTTTTTTTTGGCAGAAATACTGGAGTGATTTACCTTCCTTCTCCAGATCATTTTATAGATGAGGAACTGGAGCAAACAGGTTTAAGTGACTTGTCCAGGGTCTCAGAGTTAGAAAGTCAGGGACACTCATCTTGAATTCAAATCTAGCTTCAAACATTTACTAGCTCCTTATTGAACTTTACAGGTAGCTAAAGTGAGATACCCAGTAAGATAGGCTGTTTCTTTCAATACAGTTGAAAGGTGAAGGAAATACCCCAAACCTCCTCCTTACCTCCTAAACCTCCCCCAATATAGGAGCTTTCTGTTCTTGCAAGCAAAGAATAGATCAAAATCTTCCAAAGTTCTAGTTGTCTGGTTGAAGATACAGCCAAATTGAGAACTATTCTCTAATTAAACTTATTCCCCTCATTTCCTTGCTCGGTACAAGCACAGTATTACTCATCACAATCTCCTGTTAATATTAGTTTCATGAGAATTCTCATTATCAACCTTGAATTCAGGTAGAGTTTCCAGAATCCTACTGCTTCTAACATGAAGGATGGGTGCTCTCTTCTACTCAAGGGAATGTCCAGAAACTATCTGTTCTGCCTCAATTTAAACACTTGGGTGGGAATTATTCAAAGTATCTAAGGCTGTCAGTATTATCTCTAGCTATTAGCTATGTTCTGAGTAGTGATTCACCAGTGGTTCCTAAGGCATAAATATCCATAGACTTCTATATCAGTTCAAAGAGAAGATAAGATATGTCCCAGAATTCACTGTACTATACTGTTGACCTTCATCCTGTCATTTACTTTGGATAAGTTAATGGAGATGGAGTGTGCAGAGGTGGGCAGATTTAAGAACAGCCGGAACATTTCCTTTTCAGTAATCTTGTGTCTGTTGGGAGGGGAATTGGCTCTTCCCTCTTGATGTTTACAATCTAAGTAGAGAAGAGTAATACAGTATGAATAATAGAAATAACTTAGGTTGCAGTTAGGAGACATGAGTTTAAATTCTAGTTCAGACCCATAATAATGTAAGTGTGGACAAGCCACTTCACCTTATAAGCATTTCTTCATATCTAAAATGGTGATGATAATAGTTACACTATTATCTAAACATGGTATAATGCATTGGTTTTAAACTCAGAAAAAGATTACTGGGGACTTCAAAAACTGTAGATTAATATTATCTATGTTGTACAGCATTTTTATTTATTTTGTTAAATAACTTCCAAATACATTTTAATCTGGTTTGCACTACTATCATTCAATAAGTTTTGCGGGATGTAAATAGTTGGCTTGAAAACAGAAGATCTGAGTTCAGATTGTGAACAGTGAATAAATCCATTTATCCAAGCAAATAGCAAACAGAAATACAATATTTTTCCAGGGAAAAATTGCCCTGAAGTCTCTAGGGAGACATGCTAAAAATCAGGGACTGGTTGATGTGTTGCTTCCCTTACACACCAGCAAAAGGATCTTTTTTTTTTTTCCTACCAAAGAGAATCTATCTGAAGCCATGTATAGATAAGAGAGATCTTGAAGCAGTAATGGAAAATGCCTCTATCTCCAAAGCTCTCTTGACAACTCTATCCCTCATGAAGGCAAAAGAGTTACCTTTCAGCATTCTAATGCAAAATTCTCCAAGCTATGTTGAAAAACTTGAGTTCTATTATTTGTTATCATTAATAATTAGGAACCAATAGTTTTTCAGTACATCAGTCTGCAATTTTGTAGACCTTAATACTTTCTCCATTGGTACTGATTATATCCCCTTGGTGACAAAGAAAATGGCCATTCATATTTTCTTTGGCTTAAAAAATCAATACTCTAAAACCAACCTCTTCATGAGTCTTTCAGGATTTAGCTGAATTAGTCCTTGGCCATACAGTGCATCACTGGGCTATATATTATTACCTATTATGTGCAAAGAACTATGCCTAGAAAGTAAAAGAAAGAAAGAAATATTCCTCCTCAAAAAGACTTCATTAATGAGTTTTGTTTGGCCAAGTGATGGTGGAAGAGTAGAAGCTCTGAGTAAAATCTTTCTCTCCATAACATAAATTGCATTGGGTTGAAATGGGCCTAATAGTTAATTGGAAACCTGAACAGATTCATTCCAGTATTTCCATATAATTTGGTGGTTTTAAATTTATCTTAACTGTTTTGATGGTTTTATGGATGGTAGAAAAAAATATAAAGAGAGAATAAAGAATAATAAAGGTGAATGGACAAGTGAATAAAGTAGAATTTTTAAAAGCCATAATAACCAGGCCTATAATGTCATGAACCCTTTCACTTCAAACATTATTTAGAAACTGATTATTTTCTCTTGCCTTATGTGCTTTATTGGGTTTTTCTTATTACAGGTGACATGTGGGGCAGATTCTGGACAAATCTATATCCACTGACAGTGCCCTATTCAGAAAAACCAAACATTGATGTGACTCAAGCCATGAAGGATCAGGTAGCTTCAACGCAATTTTTGCAAATTTTAGTTTTAGTTTCGTCTTTTTTTTTTTTTTAATGCTCTCCTGCCCATCTTGTTCTAGTCATTGATATGCAAAACTGTATAAAAATGTGTAGAGATTTCTAAACTAATGTTTCTAAAACCAAGTTTTCCCTAATGTGGCATTTTTCCTTTGGAAAATTAGATAGTATTTATATTTTGGCTCTCAGAATCATTGGCCTTGAGGTCCTTGAAAAATAAGTACAGTATTGATTCTTGTTTCATGTCATTCCATTTCAATTTTCCTCTTATTTTCCAAAGAAGATAGTTTCTGAAAAAGAAATTAGAGGTAGAAAAGGGATAACACTGGAAGAAGAGGAAAAAGAGGTAAAATAAGGGAAATTACATCACATGTAGAGGCAAAGAAAATCTATAATGATTGAGGGGAGAAAAGGGAGGGGAATGAGAATTGAGTTAATCTCCATCTCATCAGATTTGGCTCAGAGGGAATAATAGACGTACTTATAAGGAAACTGGAGGGAAAGGGGGGAAAAAAGGGGTGGGTGGGGCTCTAAAGGGGAAGGATTGTTTGAGGGAAGTGGTTTTCAAAAGCAAAATAGTAGGGAGGAGGGAAAGGGGATAAGAAAGAGAAAAGCATAAGCTAGGGTAAATAAGATGGCAGGAAATACAGAATTAGTTATTTTAACTTTGAATGTGAATGGAATGAACTCTCCCTTAAAGCAGAAGCAGATAGCAGAGTGGATTAAAAACCAGAATCCAACAATATGTTGTATACAAGAAACACATCTAAAACATAGAGATACATACAGGGTGAAGGTAAAAGGCTGGAGCAGAATCTATTATGCTTCAGGTGAACAAAAAAAAGCAGGGGTAGCAATCCTGATCTCAGACCAAGTAAAAGCAAAGATAGACTTAATTAAAAGAGACAAAGAAGGAAATTATATCTTCCTAAAGGGTACCATAGATGATGAAGCAATATCAATACTAAACATATATGCACCAAGTGGTATAGCATGGAAATTCCTAGAGGAAAAGTTCAGAGAGATGCAAGAAGAAATAGACAGCAAAACTATAATAGTGGGGGATCTCAACCTCCCTCTCTCAGAACTTGATAAATCAAACCACAAAATAAATAAGAAAGAAGTTAAGGAGGTAAACAAAATGTTAGAAAAGTTAGGTATGATAGATCTTTGGAGGAAATTAAATGGAGACAGAAAGGAGTTTACTTTTTTCTCAGCAGTCCATGGAACTTATACAAAAATTGACCATGTGTTAGGACACAAAAACCTCAAAATCAAATGCAGGAAGGCAGAAATAATAAATGCATTTTTTTCAGATCATGACGGAATAAAAATCACATGCAATATAAGGCCAGGAGAAAATAGACCAAAAAGCAATTGGAAACTAAATAATTTTATCCTAAAGAATGAATGGGTGAAACAGCAAATTACAGATACAATTACTAATTTCATTCAAGAGAATGACAATAATGAGACCACATACCAAAATTTGTGGGATACAGCCAAAGCAGTAATAAGGGGAAATTTTATATCTCTAGATGCTTATTTGCATAAAATAGAAAAAGAGAAAATCAATGAATTGGGCTTGCAACTAAAAAAGCTAGAGAAAGAACAAATTAAAAACCCCCAATCAAATACCAAACTTGAAATCCTAAAAATAAAAGGAGAGATTAGTAAAATTGAAAGTAAAAAAACTATTGAATTAATAAATAAAACTAAAAGTTGGTTTTATGAAAAAACCAACAAAATAGATAAACCTCTAGTTAATTTAATTAGAAAAAGGAAAGAGGAAAATCAAATTGTTAGTCTCAAAAATGAAAAGGGAGAACTTTCCACCAATGAAGAGGAAATTAGAGCAATAATCAGGAGTTACTTTGCCCAACTGTATGCCAATAAATTTGATAACCTAAGTGAAATGGAGGAATATCTACAAAAATATAGATTGCCCAGATTAACAGAAGAGGAAATAAATTACTTAAATAGTCCCATTCCAGAAAAAGAAATAGAACAAGTCATTAATCAACTCCCTAAGAAAAAATCCCCAGGACTAGATGGATTTACATGTGAATTCTACCAAACATTTAAAGAACAGTTAACTCCAATATTATATAAACTATTCTAAAAAATAGGGAATGAAGGACTCCTACCAAACTCTTTTTATGATACAGACATGGTACTGATACCTAAACCAGGTAAAACAAAAACAGAGAAAGAAAATTATAGACCAATCTCCTTAATGAATATTGATGCAAAAATCTTAAATAAAATATTAGCAAAGAGATTACAGAAAATCATTCCTAGAATAATACACCATGACCAAGTAGGATTTATACCAGGAATGCAGGGATGGTTCAATATTAGGAAAACTATTAACATAATTGACTATATTAATAACCAAACTAACAAAAACCATATGATAATCTCAATAGATGCAGAAAAAGCATTTGATAAAATCCAACATCCATTCCTATTAAAAACATTAGAGAGTATAGGAATTAATGGACTTTTCCTTAAAATAGTCAGTAGCATCTATTTAAAACCATCAGCTCGCATCATATGTAATGGTGATAAACTGGAACCATTCCCAATAAGATCAGGGGTGAAACAAGGTTGCCCACTATCACCATTACTGTTCAATATTGTATTAGAAATGCTAGCCTTGGCAATAAGACAAGAAAAAGAGATTAAAGGAATTAGAGTAGGTCATGCGGAAACCAAATTATCACTCTTTGCAGATGATATGATGGTCTACTTAGAGAACCCTAGAGAATCAACTAAAAAACTATTAGAATTAATCCACAACTTTGCTAAAGTTGTGG
>JAJPUD010000588.1:372251-405128 GCA_023553655.1 Myrmecobius fasciatus
TGGAAGAAATTAGGCATTGACCCACACCTAACACCATATACCAAGATAAGGTCAAAATGGATTCATGATCTAGGCGTAAAGAATGATATTATAAACAAATTAGAACAATGTAGGATGGTTTACCTCTCAGACCTGTGGAGGGGGAAGGAATTTGTGACCAAAGAAGAACTAGAGGTCATCATTAATCACAAAATAGATAAGTTTGACTATATCAAGTTGAAAAGTTTTTGTACAAACAAAATGAATGCAGACAAGATTAGAAGGGTAGCAGTAAACTGGGAAAATATTTTTACATCCAAAGGTTCTGATAAAGGCCTCATTTCTAAAATATATAGAGAATTGACTCAAATATATAAGAATTCAAGCCATTCTCCAATTGACAAATGGTCAAAAGATATGAACAGACAATTTTCAGATGAAGAAATTGAAACTATTTCCGGTCACATGAAAAGGTGCTCCAAGTCACTATTGATCAGAGAAATGCAAATTAAGACAACTCTGAGATACCACTACACACCTGTCAGATTGGCTAAAATGACAGGAAATGATAATGATAGCTGTTGGAGGGGATGTGGGAAAACTGGGACACTGATACATTGTTGGTGGAACTGTGAACGGATCCAACCATTCTGGAGAACAATTTGGAGCTATGCTCAAAGAGTTATCAAACAGCGTATACCCTTTGACCCAGCAGTGTTTCTACTGGGCCTATATCCCAAAGAGATTTTTAAGGAGGGAAAGGGACCCACATGTGCAAAAATGTTTGTGGCAGCCCTTTTTGTAGTGGCAAGAAACTGGAAATTGAAAAGATGCCCATCAATTGGAGAGTGGCTGAATAAATTATGGTATATGAATGTTATGGAATATTATTGTTCAGTAAGAAATGACCAACAGGAGGATTTCAGAGAGGATTAGAGAGACTTGCATGAACTGATGCTGAGTGAAATCAGCAGAACCAGGAGAACATTATACACAGCAACAAGACTATACGATGATCAATTTTGATGGACATGGTTCTCTTCAACAATGATGTGATTCAAATCAGTTGTGCTGCGATGAAGATAGTCATATACATCCAGAGAGAGGCCTGTGGGAACTGAGAGTGAACCACAACACAGCATTTTAACGCTTTCTGTGAATATTTCCATGCATTCTGTTTTCCTTCTTAGGTTGTTTTTTTTCTTCTTCTCTTTCTAGATCTGATGTTTCTTGTGCAGTAAGATAACTGTATAGATATGTATACATGTATTGTATTTGTCATATAATTTATCCTATCTAGCATGTATTAGATAACCTGTCATCTAGGGGCGGGGGGGGGGGGGGAAGAAAAGGAAAAGCTTGGGAAAAAAAAGTTTTTTTGCAAAGGTCAATGTTGAAAGGTCACTCATGTTTTACAAATAAAAAGCTTTATTAAAAAAAAAAAACAAACAAAGAAGATAGTTTCAATTAATTGTTTGACATTAATATTACCAGAGGTTAATAGTTGCCTAACAATTATTAGTAGAGTAGGATATGAGACTACCACTTGGACAGTTTTAGATACTTATTAATGTTTAATTTAAATTAATTAATTAATGCTTAATTAATTATATAATAATGTTTAACTTAAAGCCAAGAAACTTATCTTTGGAGTGAATAGTTCCATCTGCACAATCATTTATCTTAGATTGATTATATAGTGAAGGTGATATGGGACCATCTAAGGAGAAAATCAAATTAGCGGTCCTTTGAGATGTTACCATTTTTTTGATCCTACTCATTACTTGAGAATAGTGACTAGATCTATTATTTCTTTCATCTTGGAAAATCCCAGATAAAAAAATGTTCCCTTCTGCATCTTGTATGTAGTCTTAGTGCTCTTAACACTGAGAGGTTTATTGACTTGACAAAAGTCATAGTGCTAATTAATATCTATCAGAGGCAAGGTTTGATCTTTGTGGTTCCAAGATCAGCTCTTTATCTACTCTTCCATAGCCATCTTGCTATTATCTACTTAGCATAATCCTCCCCCAGAGAGAGGACAAATGGGAAAAAACAAAGCAAAACCGAGAATGGAACTTTTCTCTGTGACTTAAGGTTATTCTTGGATGTTTCTTCTGATCAATGATCACTCTGCAAAGCCCATTACTTTCAAAGATGGTAGAGCCCAGCTGTGGTTCCCCCACCTCATCCTACTCCCTCCCCAAAGTTCCAAAGTCTACATTATCCTCCACACCACTGGGGTGTATCTAGCTACATGAGATTGGGTAGAGCCTCAGGTACCATCATATCCCCCTTTTAAACCGTAGATGGCTTTAGCAACTTTCTATAAACTCTCTATAGACTAACATTATGTTTTTAAACCTTTTAGAATTGGAATGCAACAAGGATATTTAAGGAAGCTGAGAAATTCTTTATATCTCTTGGCCTCTTTTACATGACTGAGGGTTTCTGGAAGAATTCAATGCTTACGGAGCCTACTGATGGCAGAAAAGTGGTTTGCCATCCTACAGCTTGGGATATGGGAAAATATGATTTCAGGTACTGGTATCTAATGCTCATATTTTTTCAAAGCATTTAGTTGGGAGAATGATCCTAGTTCTATCAGCCCACTGGTTGGGAGAATGGTGGAATTGTTTGGAGGCAGAGAAAGTATGTATGGGCTCAGAGTCGTAAGTTGTATCTTATGACATAATAATATTCCACTTCATTCATATATGACTGTTGAGCATATCCCCAATTGATGGGTATTTGATTTGTTTCTATTTCTTTGCTACCACAAAAAACTGCTGCTGTAAATATTTTGGTATCTATAGGAACTTTCTATTTTTGAAGTTGTTGCAGTATATGGCTAAGCAGTGAGATCTTTGGATGGGATGGCATGAATATTGTGTGACTAATTTTATCCATTTATTTTTTATTCTTCATTAAATTACAGGATTAAGATGTGCACAAAAGTGACAATGGATGACTTTCTGATTGCTCATCATGAAATGGGTCACATCCAGTATGACATGGCATATTATTCCCAACCTTTTCTATTAAAAAATGGGGCCAATGAAGGGTTCCATGAGGCAGTTGGAGAAATCATGTCCCTCTCAGCAGCCACACCTACACATTTACAAGCCCTTGGTCTCCTACCACCGACTTTTCAGGAGGATCAGGGTAAATTTTCCCATTATTTTTTTTTTTTTGCTTTTTCCCCAATGATGGGGAGATGTATACAAGACAGCTATATAAAACATCTATAACCACTGATCTGCTAGAGTTTAAAAGAAAAAAGTTTTAAAATGGATACAATGACATTTTTCTTGGAAAGACTTTCATTGTTTTTAAAATATCTTCCTTTCCTTTTCCTGATATTGCAACTCTTCTCCCCATATAACAAAAGAAATAATAGAATTCTATCAGGTTAAGACTGCAAGTGACCTCAGAGATCATCTAGTTGAAGAATCATATGGCTGGAAGGTACCTTGGAGGCCACCTCATCTAGCTTCTCATATTAAGATGAGGAAACGGAGACTTTGAGAGATAATATGATTTGCCTATGATCATACAGTTAGTGGCAGAGCCCAGAGTAGATTATTTTTAAGTTTATGTAATCAGGTTTTGAGAACACTGCATTGTAGGCAGAAGGGGGTTTCTTGTCTAGCTATATAGACTTCTGTAGTTTTGATGAATAGCAGAAGTCTGGCTTGGAAGGGAAGTACAATGTTCAAGAAGAAGAAAGGTTTATGCAGGAAGCTTGATTTCAGGTTCATTGAAGAAGGAGAATGAGTACAGGGGATGCAGTGCAATGTTGGATTAAAGATTGGGAGACAGAGAGACAGAGAGAGAGAGGGAGAGGGAAAGAAAATGAAAGAGAACTGATTCCCTTATTTGAATCCCTAAGGAGGTAGGGCTTAAATCATCTGATAGATGATTGGGGCAATAGGAAAATGTTTCTCTCTGTACTCAACTATAGGTTTGAGCCATGTGGTCCTTATGGGTTTGGATTTTTTTTGAAATAGTATTTTATTTTTACTCCAATTATAAGTTAAAACAAATTTTAACATTTGTTTTTTCTTTTAAGTTTAATTTCCAAATTCTATCCCGTCCTCCTTTTCCCTGAGATGTTAAGCAATCTGATATGTTACATGTACAGCCATATAAGACATTTCTATATCAGTCATTTTATACAAGAACACTCAAACAACAAAAAAGAATGAAAGTAAAAAATATTAAGCTTCATTCTGTATTTAGTTTGATTTTTTTTTTTATTAATAGCTCTCATAAACCTACTAATAGCAGAAAAGACTTAAGTTATTTGGATATGGGACCTCCATTTTATTTTCTTCTGGCTGAAAGTATGAATTGATAGCTTTGACAACATAGTGAGGAGAAGTGTTTGGCAGTTATGTACTCTTTTGCATTGTTTTCTCATCTGACATGCTAAGTAGATTGAGGGAAGTGATGAGGGAGTTGGTTTATAAAGTGAGTAGGGAAAATGTGATTTAGGAAGTGTGACCATATCCACATTTTAAACATAGGATCCAGAAGAGGGAAGGAGAGAATATTTCCTTCCGTTTTTGTCAGACAGCACAACCTACTGGGGCACTTATATTCACAGAAAATTAGAGCTAGAAGGAAAGTTAAAGATTATCAACTCCAGATCCCTTCATTTTACAAATGAGCGATTAAGTAATTTTGTCTTATAGAATACATAACAGTTAAATGGCAGAATCAAGACAAGAACCCAGATCTTTTAATTCTGATTCAGTTCAACAAAGTTTTATTAATTTATTAAATACACATATAATATTCATATTTGCCTATTTTCTGGTCTACTCTCCTCTCTCTCCCTCCCCATTTGACTGTAAACTCCTAGAAGGCAACAACTACATTATTCACTTATATTTTTATCCCTAATATTTAACATGGTGTCTGTCACCTAATAACCACTTAATAAATGTTTATTTATTGATACCTTTATATCTACCTATCTAAATATTATGTACAAAAATAATATGCTAGAGGAGAAGATAAAAAACAAAGACAATTTGGACTATTTCTTTAAGGCACATACAGACTAATTAGGTCTGGCACATAATAGAGGCTTACCAAAAGTTTTTGATGAATTGTTAAGAGGAAAGGATAATTATACAGATAAGCATGATACATTAGAAGAATACAAGATAAAATGATGCATAAAATTATAGGGGAAAATTCTAGTTTTATTTTGTTTTCTCCAATCAATCATTTATGATTGTTACTTAAGAATCTTTCATCACTCTTAATGAAACATGCTAAACACATAGAAAACTCATTTCTGAATCAAGCTATCACAACTTCTAATTTCATCTAAGGACTTTTCATTAAATAAAAAAAAATTAAAATTATGCTATATCAGACAGGTATATAGCCTGCTTTTCCCTCCTAAAACTTTTCTTTCTTTCTTTTAGACTTTAGCTATGAAAGGAGCAAACTCCAGTTCTGTTAGTGAGTGCTGTGCTAAGGAAGCCAATATCATGTACTTTTGATTATGATGGAGGGAATGAATTGGTTTCCTTTGATGCCTTCTACTATCATATAATATATCCCTTACCTGGATCAATCATCCCACTTAGCCTCTGTTTGCCTTAGTCTCCTCAACTTGAAAATGGGGTTAATAATAGCACCTACTTGCCAGGGTTGTTGTGAAAATTAAATAAGGTAATATTTGAAAAGTGCTTAATATTCAGAAAGTTCACAAGGGGCACCTGAGGATGCAATTATAGCTTGATTAGCATAATTCTATGATGGAGACTGCAAAAAACAAACAAAATATAATAAGCAAACAAATACATCTCCAAATATTCCAAGCACATATCTCCTTAGTGGTAGGCCAATAGTGACAATTTTATATACTTCTATGAAATATGTCAATGGAAAAAGAATAATGAGTAGTTATACTTGAAGTTTTACTATCATTTCACTGATGCTATGCCTGAATCTGACCATTTATTACTCAATTCTAGATGCAATGATTTATTTTAATCCTACTTGACATTTAAATAGTTCTTCTGGTTACAAAGTATTTTCACATATGATCTCATTTGATTCCCATAGCAACTCTTGTGAGATTTTGTTTTGCTTTGTTATTTTTTTTTTAGATAATATGCAAAATGAAGTTTAACAGGCTTAACAAGGAGGAGTGTGATTTAATAAGCAGAATGATGTAGTAATAGTAATAATAATAATAATATCTAACATTTTTATAGCATTTTAACTTTGCAAGTGTTTTTCATACATTGTAAAATAATGAGAATACCATTAGATTGGCAGTCAGAGAATTCTTGGCTCTTTAATTTACTGCCTGCATGATTTTAAGCTGCACATTGAACCTCTATAGTTATGGTTTTCTTTCTTTCTTTCTTTCTTTTTTTTTTTTTTTGCTGAGGTAATTGGGGTTAAGTGACTTGCCCAGGGTCACACACTAGGAAGTGTTAAGCGTCTGAGACCAGATTTGAACTCAGGTCCTCCTGACTTCAGGGTGGTGCTCTATCCACTGCGCCACCTAGCTGCCCCTAGTTACGGTTTTTTCAATGGTAGATTAAAGGTTTGAATTTGATGGATCTCAGTCTCTTCCCAGATATAAATCCTATAATTGTGTATAGTTACTAAGAAAGAGGAAAATTTGAGATTCAAGCAAAGACCTTACTTTTAGGACATTATTTTTCTCTTTGTGACATTGCCCCTTTTCTACTATATTTAAGATTTTTGATTTTTGTAGATATTATGAATAATAATACATTTCACTAAAATAGGGAGAGAGCATTATCTAGTAACTAAGTCATTCATCTGGGAGCCAGAAACTCCACTTTCATCCCCTGCAGCAAGAAGTGCTACACTTCATGATATGAGTTAGGCAAGCCATGTGATAATGAGGGAATAGGGATAATATATACAGGGGTGTTTGAAGATGAAAGCATTTGGGACCTGTGAGCAGGAAGAGGCTTAATAGAAATGAAAGTCAGCCAGAGAACATTGTACACAGTAACAACAAGCTTATGTGACAGTCAATTGTGATAGACTTGGCTCATTTCAACAATGGAGTGATTAAAGGCAATTCCAATAGACTCGTGATAGAGAGAGCCATGTGTATCCAGAAAGAAGACTATGGGAATTGAATGTGGATCAAAGCATAGAATTTTCACCTTTTTGTTGTTTGTTTTTTTCTTTCTTATGTTTTTTCCCCCCTTTTGATCTCATTTTTCTTGCATAGCATGATGAATATGGAAATATGTTTGGAAGAATTGCAACTGTTTAACCTATATCAGATTGCTTACTGTCTTGGGGAGGGAAAAGGGTGGAGAGAGGGAGAAAAATTTGGAACACGAGATTTTGCAAAAATAAATGCTGAAAACTATCTTTGCATTCATTTGGAAAAATAAAATACTATTTAAAAGATTTTTTAAAAGAAAAAAAAGATAAATGAAGGTCAGTCCTTCATTGTTCAGGGAGTGATTGTCTTATGTAGGTTAAGAAAAGAAGTTATTCAAAAGATCATTAAGAGTCCTATTAGACCTATTATGCTATGACTATGACTTTTTTTTTTTTTTTTTCTACTAGTTAGCTCAGTGGATAAAGAGCTGAGCTTGGATTAAGGAAAAACTGAGTTTAAATCTAGCCTTAGCTTTGACCCTGAACCAGTCACTTAATAGCATTCATTTACCTCCCAGAGTTGTGGTGAAGATCAAATGAGGTAACATTAGAAAAGAACTTAGGACAATGCCTGTCACATAATAGGTACTTAATAAATTTTTCCTTCTTTCCTTATTGGTATTCTATTGGAGAATTTTAAAAAGATCAGAGGAAGTAGGTGACAGTTCAGGATAATGTTCACTTTGTTGTTGCTCAGTTTTGTCAGATTCTTCATTTCAGGTTCTTCTATCTTCCACTATTTTCTGAAATTTCCACAAGCTCATTACATCTATAACACTATCTATCCATGTCTTTTTCTGTTGTTCCCTTTTCTTTTATCTTCAGTTTTTCTTTTGGTTGTCTTATTAGTGGCTCAAGTGTCTGGTTTCTGCCTCAGTATTTGACCTTCCAGTAAATAACCTGAATTAATTTCTAAGTATTGATTGATTTGACCTTGCTGCCTAAGAGACTCTCAACAGTCTTCTTCAGCACCACAACTTTAAAATATTTATTAGTCTTGGTGAAAAATGGAATAGGAGAGAAGGTAAAAACTAATGACAATTATGTAATCAAATTAGGCATAACTACCATATCAGAGATAATAAAGAATTGGTTGTATTACTTTACATATGGTTTATTATCATCCAATAAAAAGAAAAGTATTTGTGAAAGAAGATATTTTTTAGTTCAAAGCATAAGTTGACGCCCTCACCTTATCTTTTTTTTTTTTTTTTTTTTGCCATTTTAACTTTCAGAAACAGAAATAAATTTCCTGTTCAAGCAAGCCCTCACCATTGTTGGAACAATGCCTTTTACTTACATGCTAGAGAAATGGAGATGGATGGTTTTCAAAGGTGAAATTCCCAAAGATAAATGGATGAAAAAGTGGTGGGAGATGAAGTAAGTTAACAAGTATTTGCTGAGCCTTTGCTGTGGGATGAGGCATTGTGTTAGGGGCTTACATAGGAAAATATAAGAAAAAGATACCCTTCTTCAAAGACAGGAACAATCTAGCTAGAGAGGTGGAAATTTTTGGTACTTAGTTAAATCCATGGGCACTAACTCCAAGGATACAGATCAATTGCCATAGTTGATCTTCTCATTCAATATCCCATGTTTCCTCATAAATCCAACACAGAGGCTCTATTCAGTACTGTGAGAAGCCTTTCTGGTGTTATTTTTATGTCTCTTTTGCATCAATATGCCACTTTTATTGACCATCTGTTATCTCATTCTTGAAGTAAGACATATACATGTTAAAAAAGTAATAATAATAATATATAATAGCATGTAAGTGCCCAGGAATGATGTAGGCAATAGATGATATAGGAATTTAGGAGAGAGAAAAAAAAGAAAAGAGAGAGGATAGAAAGAGAGAGGGGTAGGGAGATGGGGAGGGAAAAAGGGAGGAAAGGAAGGAGAGAGAAAAAGAAAAAGAGAGATAGAACATTTCAGATTAAGTGGGTCTAAAAAACTTCATAATAGAAGTTGACTTTGAGTTGTTTCATAGAGAATTTAGACAAGTAGAGAGAAAGAGAGAAAACTCCAGGAAGGAAAAAATCATGGGACAGCATAAACAAAAGAATGGAAGCATAAACAAAGAGTTTCATAGATACAGAGTTTTATAACACTAAGAAACATGACCTGACATCTTTCTCTAGGGCAGCTAGGTGACACAGTAGGGCCTAGAGTATGGGAGTCATTCAGTCTCAGATGCTTACTAGCTGTGCTGTGTCACCTCCATTTGCCTCAGTTTCTTCATCTGTAAAATGAGCTGAAGAAGGTAATAACAAACCATTTTAGTATTTTTGCCAAGAAAACTACAAATAGAGTCATTAAGAGGTGAGAATGATTAAAAAAGAACAAGAAGAATTCTGTAGCATTTGGCATTCGGGACCATTCCTAATTGGTGGTTCTTTTTTTTTTTTTTAAATATGAAGCTAGCTTCTAATTAAATCACTCATTGTTTGTGACCAGAGAAGTAATTTAACTCTATAATTCAGTTCTAGTTTTTAGTCGAGTTTCATTGAGACTATGCAATCTGGCCTAAGAACACCAGTTGAAAAGTGAAAAATTAATTTACATGAATCCAGATCAGCTCAATAGATTCTTTTCCCTGGATTGACAGAATTAAGGCTGTGATTTGGTGTCAGAAAGATTAGCAAGGGCAATAAACCTGACCCTTTCTTATTTATGAGATTCTCATGCACTATTTGTCTCTTAAATGTATTTTCATTCAAAGCAAACAATTTGAGTCTATTATTTTCTAAATTGCCAGTCCCGAGAAGAAGGCTAGATTTGAAGGCAAAGGTTAAGAATTCAAATCCCATTTTTGCCACTTAGCACTTTGGGGCAAGTTGCTTCCCTCCTGAGGTTTCATTTTTCTCATCTATTTTTTTTTTTAAAGATTGAACTAAATTGCTTCAAAGGAATTTCTAGCTTTTAAAGTCTATGATGCTGTTTATAAGACTATAATTCATCTCCAAGAGCATATAAGAGATTTGGGAGAGATTTTATAAACAGCTGAACAATACTCATGCTATTGACAAACTACAGAATATTCTGCTGGTTCCTATTCAAAATTATCAAACGTTGTAAATGATGATATTTGTGATATTTTAAAAAAGAAAGAATACGATGTCAATCTCAATTTTCTAGCTGTCCTTATCACTTTAAATTTTTATGTTTCCTAGAAGAAGAAAAAAAGTTTTCAGTCTAATAAAGTACATTTGATTTTAATATAGGATGAAATAAATATTTTTGTTTTTACTGCTATTTCTTTTCCTCTGATGATCCACCAAATTAAAGTTATATGGATCCAGCATTGATAAGAGATTCTGAAACTAGCAGAGAAATAACAAATGTTATTAAAGTCTACAAGTGTTGAGTTAATTTTAATGTTAAGTTTTAGTGAAGGAAAATCTATTGATGTGCTCTTAAATGTGGTCAAGCAGCCTTATTTATCTAAATAAAAATGATAAAACTAAAGTGTAATGAAGTCATCGATTGTGATTTGGCCTAAGGTGAGAAACTAGTCAGGTATCATGGGGAAAAAGTTAATGTCTGAGAAAGACTTATTTCTTGTTAATTTGATTCAATGTGATTCTATAATAACAATCTCCTTGAGTAAATTTATTTAATTTTGGTCTTACTCAATGTTGTGAAACAAATGATCAGTTTCTAATGAGAAAAATGGTCTCAAAAATTGCTGATGACAAGTATATAAATACTATGATCAAATATTCACTTTGGGGCTCTATTCTGGTAATGATAAACTTAGTGCAGTTGAATATTTTGCTTGTCAGATACTATAAATACTTGATGCTCAATTTGTAAATCATTAAATATCATCCTTGGCATTCTCAAATTGACTTTTTACCAATTATATCTTAATCATCATTCTCTTTGACTTGGACACTATCGATCACTCTTCCTTTCTTGCTATTCTCTTCCTTCTAGGTTTTCAGGACACCCTTCTCCCCTAGTTTTCCTCCTCGCTATCTGACCTATTATCACTTTTGCTGGATTCTGATCCAGATTAGACCCTCTAACTATAGGTGTCCCTATATTCTCCCTCTATTCTATTTCCCTTGGTCATCTCATCAGCTGCCATGGATTTAGTTATTATCTATATCTTAAATTCTCCTATCCTACTTTAATCTTTTCTTTTGATCTCACATCTCCAACTGCCTTTCAGACATCTCAAGCTGGATATCCAGTAGATATCTCAAATTCACCATGTCTGTAACAGAACTCATTATTTTCTCTCCCCCACCTCCCCCAAATCCTTCCTTTTCCTTTACTTGCTTATTATTATAGAGGGCAACAACATCCTTCCCAATCCTTCAGATCAACGACCCAGAAGTTATGGTAGACTTCTCACTCTCTTACCACCACCACCACTCTCATTTAAGCTGTTGGAGGATGTGTCAATTTTACCTCTGCAAACTCACTTTGATTATTTTTTTTCAGTATTATATAAAAGAAATCCTCAGAACTTACCCATGACCTAAGTACATTCATGTTTGCCCTTCAAATTTTATACCCCGTTCTTCAGTTGGTGGCAAAAATGAGTGAGACTCTTCAAACTTCATTCCCAACTTATTTGTAGTAGTGACAGAGATGAAAATTGTTAAGTCATTTCAGTCATGTTTTCTTGGCAAACATATTTGATTGGTTTGCTATTTCTTTCTCTAGATTTTATATTTTACATTTTACAGGGGAGGAAACTGAGGCAAACAAAGTTAAGTGACTTGCCCAGAGTCACACAGCTAGTCAGTATCTGAGACCACATTTGGACTCAAGTTTTCCTGACTCCTACCCTAGTGCTCTACTGTGTCACCTGGCTACTTCACAGAGAGCTGAAAAGCTTACAAAAATCTTTTTATTTTATTTTATTTTAATTTTTTTTGCTGAGGTATGTGGGGTAAAGTGACTTGTCCAGGGTCACATAGCTATGAAGTGTTACGTGTCTGAAGCCATATTTGAACTCAGGTCCTCCTGACTTCTAATCTTTTTGTTTTGAGAAGTAGCCCAGAATATTTTTCATCTGTTTTTTAAAAACGCTCATGATGAGCCTGATCCCACTACTAATTGGTGTGGGAGATTTGGCTAATTCTACTTCTTACCAGGGTCGATTTATCCCTCCTTAGACATCTTGGAGGCTCATCACATAGATGCCAGATTTTTGGGACATTGAAGTGGGATAGTCCATTTAAACTCAGAACTCTGGAATTCAAGAGATTTATCAGACTCAACTTGCCTACTTACTGGGATAATGGACATGTATTAACAACCATTACTTTTTGTGCAGTCTTGGGCAAGTAAACGGCACAGTGGATAAGATTGTTGGACCTGAAGTCAGGAAGAGCTGGGTCAAATATGGCCTTAGATACTTACTAGCTGTGTGACCCTGGCCAAGTCACTTAACCCTGTTTGCCTCAGTTTCCTCATATGTAAAATGAGCTGAAGAAGAAAATGGCAAACCATTCCAATATCTCTGCCAAGAAAATGAAGAGTTGGATGTGACTGAACAATAACAAAATTACTACTGTTTGGTTTTTTTTTTTTCCCTCCCTGTTTTCAATGACACAGTGAGAAAATGTATACAGGGAATGATAATTCAAATCCCGCCTTTTTGTAATTGAAGCAAAAATTCAGTTTCCTGGAAACATTTGGTTAAGATAAAACTTATTTTATGAGAACTGTGGATAGATAGAATTTGGGAAAAATTGGGAAAAGAACTACCCTTTTCTTGGGACTATCCTCAGTCTGGATCTTCTCTTTAAGACAGCTTTAAAGTCAACAACTCTTCCAGTATCTCCTTTATTTGCCTCCATTTACTCTTTCTTTTGTTCCTTATTTTCTTTTAAATCCAAAAATTGAGAATATGTTTTCTGTTGGATATTGATGTACCTTCTTCCTTTTATATAAATTGTTTAGGGCATGACCCAGTCCATTAACACACTGATTTGAATGATTAATTCAAGGAAGTATATAGGCCTTGTTCTTACCCACTTCTGACTGGTTAATTCAATCAAAAAATTTGTAAACTAGTCACTAGAAATAAATGGAGTAGTTTCAACCCTACCTTTACAGTAATGGCAAATTTGAATCCCAAACATATTTTGATATGATACAAAAGAGGAGATGGAAAGGTTATGGCAGATGTCTTCCTAAAGATTATGCTACAAATACCACTAGACATTGGCTTGATTTGAGCTTCACAAGTCGATATGCAATCTTATAAGTAATAAGTTGTTTGTGTGAAAAATCTATTCAAAACAAGCAAATATAAAAAAGCAAAATAAATAATATCCCAACAATGCCTTGACTTACTCATGATTTGGTCTATTGAACACAAATTTGGCTTTATCAATTAATTATAGTGATGTGACCAAGTAATTTAGTCCCAGAACCCCTAGTGAGTGTCTCATTTTCTAGGATAGGAAATTAAGAAACTTCAATCTGTTTTGGTCAATTTGGTCTATTAGCTCATTATCTGGTTAAAGATAAATGCCATGAAAATTAATTGAATCTTTGTAAATGTCTGGCACAAAGTTTCAAGTACTACAGCAAAAACTTGATTTAAGTTTAATTTTTTAACATTTGATTTTTAAAGCAAAATTTAGTTGTTCAATTAGAAAAACATGTTTTAGTTAGATGAATAAAAAGAACACCCTTTTCTTGGTTCATATTCTAATGAAATATGTTGTAATCTGAGAGAATTGCTTGAGACATTGAGAATTGACTTATCCAGGTAAAATAGACAGTAATTGTCAGAAGGAGGTCTTGAATTTGGGTTTTCCTGACTTAAGGGCAACCTATGATGTCTTCCTGCTTCTCTTTGATCCCTTGTGGTCAGCAAATTATGGCCCCAGAAACCAAATCTATCCTGTGTGACCTAAGAAAAAAGAATAGTTTCTATATTTTTAAATAAAGGTTTTATTAGATTTTAAAATGTAAAAACCATTCTTAGTTTCCAGGTAGTACAAAAGGTATTTAACCCATGATCTATAATTTGCCAAACTATGTTTTGTGCCAACATCATCATCATTATCAGCTTTGTCATCATTATCAATATCACTGTGGCTTATCAGGCAATACTCATTGTCCTAGATAGCTATTTACTTTGCCTTCCGATGAAGGAAATGTTCTCACTATAAAATTCCCTTCTTTTTTTCTACCAAGGCGTGAGATAGTTGGTGTAGTGGAGCCCTTGCCCCATGATGAAACCTACTGTGACCCTGCTACTCTCTTTCATGTTGCTAATGATTATTCCTTCATCAGGTAATGTCTTTATTCTTATAGCTTTGTATATGCTACTTCTATAGACAATGGACTATATAATGTGACAGACATCCTTTGACAGTCTGGCTAAATCCTTCTCAGAACGCTTTTTTTCTTTTTAATACATAAAATAAAATATCCTTTTTTAGGCACTATAAAAACCCAATTATACTGAAATAAAAATGTGGGGTTTTTTTGTTTTTTTTTTCCTCATCCAGGTTCACTGGATTTCAAGTCTGATCTTGTTTAACTGATGTTGTTTAACCCCCTCATTTTATTTAAAATTTTTTTTAAAACTTTTTTTGAGTACATATAAAACAATTTTTTCATTTGTTTTTAAAACTTGAATTCCAGATTCAAAAAGGAATCCCTTCCTCCCTCTTCACCCCTTCTCAATTGAGAAGGCATATGTAAAGTTATGCAAAACATTTCCATAAAAGTCATGTTGCAAAAGTAAACAGATTTCCACCCAACCAAAGAAAACGTCACCCAAGTATAAACAAACATATAGAGGATATCTTGGAGAACAGAGAGAAGATCCTAGAATTAAGGGAGATAGAAGGTGAGATTTTAGCTGAACTTTGAAGAAAGCCAGGAGGCAGAGATGAGGAGGGAGAGCATCCCAGGCAGTCACTGAAAATGTCTAGTCAGGAGATGGATTATCTTGTGTGAAGATAAAAAGATCAGTATCACTGGATTTCAGAATATGTGATATGAGGAAGGAGAATGTAAGGTATAATTTAAACTTCCATGTCCTGTTGTGAGTGTCCTCAAGTAATTTAACTTTGAGATTGCTGTTTGTTTCTTGTATAGATATTATACAAGGACTATTTATCAGTTCCAGTTCCATGAAGCTCTTTGTAGAATTGCTCAGCCATCAGCTGTTCTTCATAAGTGTGACATCGCCAACTCTACTGACGCTGGGAAGAAGTTGTTGTAAGAAATTGTTCCCTTTTTTCCATTTATTCATTCTCTAGTATGACTCATTTTCATGTGTAGCTTTTCATTTGTCACCTTTCTAAAAAAGGAAGAAAAAAAGAACCCCATCTTAGGGTTTTTTCTCCAATTACTTTGTATTATAGATGTTCAGTTTTTAATGAGGTAGGAATGAATGATATTGGATGGTTGGATCCCATTGGGAAAAAATACTCTAGTATTATGACTCCAGGGCTTTGACTGCATTACAGAAGGAAGACAGAGATACATGGGATAGATATGGATAGGAGAAAACTCCCAAATCAAAGGATCTTGCTTATTTAATAGCCTAAGAAGGAAACTTAATTTGGGATTGTTCATTTGGCTGCAGAAGTAGAATCTCCCAAATGGCTTTAAGCATCTTCCTAATTTTTTTTTCGTGTATAGTTCTATGCTGAGTATGGGAAAAGCAGAACCTTGGACAAAAGCATTAGAAAATGTTGTAGGAAAGAAGACGATGGATGCAGGACCATTGCTCACATATTTTAATCCGTTATTATCATGGCTGAAAGAACAAAACAGAGATACTTCTGTGGGTTGGAATCCTGCCTGGAGTCCTTGTAAGTACTAGATAATCATTTCAGGGCTCAAAGCTCTTCTGTTTTCTACTGTCTCGTTTCAGCAATTCCATATACGTAGTATAATACCTTCCACAGACTAAGTGCTAAATAAATATTTGGAAAATGAATGGGTAAATATTGGATTATCTCTGTGTTGGTGTTCATCCCCTATTCTCTGCTGTGCACATAGTGCTTATTAAATGCTTACTGATTGATTCTTTATCTGTGAAATGAGGGGACTTCATTAGTGATTGTTAAGGTCTTTTCCACTTCCAAAGTTCTGTAATTCTTCACTTGATGTAATCATGGATATTGCATTAAATATAGTATAAGACCCAGAGTTTTAAAGTGAGGGAAGGAAGAGGAGGGAAGCCATAATTGTTCTCCTAATCTTAACTGTTGTCCCCACTCACTGTCATTTCATATGCTAAGGAAAGAGGGATAGAGAAGAGAAGAAGAGAAGGGAAAATGGAAAAAAAGAAGAAAAGAGGAGAACAGAAAGTGGAAGATCATTCTAGAAAGTGGACTGTCTTAGAAGTAGGAAAGAAAGAATTGAAGTTGCTAAGAAAAAAACCCCTGATAACTTTTTCCTTGTTCTCACTACCACTTTCCTCATTCTCCATTTCATATCCCAGTACTGGGGAAAAATGAAAATACAACCAGATATGGTAGTTTTCCTACTGCTCAACCTTGTCATTTCTTTTAATTCAGATCAGGACTACAGCATCAAAGTGAGGATAAGTCTGAAATCAGCATTTGGAGATGGAGTAAGTAACCTGGATAGCTCTTCCATTATTTTTCTTATGTATTCAGAAAGAGGGAGTGATAAGAAAACACCAGTATATCTAGAAAAGTAGAAATCATAATCCTCTCCTAATAACTTCACCTTGTGGATATTTTTCCTTTGGAAAGGCAGTTTACATGGTACAGTGAATAGAGTGCTCAGCCTGGAATCAGAAAGATTCATCTTGCTGAGTTCAAATCTGACCTCAGATAATTACTAGCTCTGTGACCCTGGGCAGTCACTTAACTTTGCTTTCCTCAATTTCCTCAACTGTAAAATGAGCTGGAGAAAGAAATGGCAAATTATTCCAGTGTCTTTGCCAAGAAATCCCCAAATGGGGCCACAAAGAATCTCACATGACTGAAGTGGAAAAGAAAAAGCTGGAGAGGATTCTGGACTTAGGTCAGAGGGTTAAAGTCTCAGCTCTGCCATGATCTGTGTAATGTTGGACACAACACTTAAGCTTCCTGAATTTCAATTTTTTTTAATCTATTAAATAGTAGGAGAGAAATACTATTTCACAACGTGGTTAATATCAAATGTTATATCTGTAAAGAACTCTCTGAAACAAAGTGGTATAACATTAATACCTGAGCTAGTGGTATTTTTTTGGCTAGTATTTGCCATAATCTCTTGAAATTGTTATTGTAATTAATAAGATTTCTGTGCTAAAGTACAAAAATTATGTAAATAAGAGCCAAAGATGCTATATTATTCATTTCAGAGAAAGATGCTGTTGATCCACTGTTAAGATGGTTTGTACACCACTTCGATCACCTTACTAAAAGAGGAAGTAGGTTTTCTTTTAGTCAGTTACTTTTACAATGACATACATATTTGAGATAATTCTTCCAGATAGAGAAATAAGTATGTCAGATCAATTTAAGTTTTGAATCATTCTAGTGTTAGAATTAGTGTTTGCTATTATAAGGACTAACTTTTTGCTCAGTTATGTGTGACTTCATGGCCTCATTGGGGTTGCTGTTGTTTTTAACAAAGATATTGGAGTGGTTTGCCATTTTCTTTCCATCTCATTTTACAGATGAGGAAACTGAAGCAAACGATGGTTAAGTGATTTGTCCAAGTTCACACAGCTATCAAGCATAGATTTTAATTTAATTTAATTAGGCCACATTTTTAACTTATAAAGATGAGTCTTGGTAGGGCATTTTATTCATTTCCCCCATCTAGCTGCCTAGAGTTCTATTAGAAATACAAATACAAATACAGGTACATGGCAAAATTTAGGTTCTAGCTCTAAGAATCCAATAAAGAGTGGTTTAAATATGGACCTGTTTAGGAGTTGATCAAAAGAAGAATCTAAGACTAGCATAGCTTCTTCTGCAAGTTGGCTCAACTGCATGAGATTTCGAGTCAGTGGATCTGAGTAGGATCCTTTGATCCTATAATAGTGAGGAATTTTGTTACTTGTTTATTTACTTTTGTAACTTTCAGCAAGTCATTTTACCTCTATAGAAATTGATTTTTTCATTTGTAAAATAAAGGGAGTTGGGATCAGGTAAAGGGACTCAAACAAATTCTATGGTCTTCTGGTAACATTCTAGAGGTATTAGTAAAAACAAATCAGCCTGTATGATTTCCTCCATGTATCCATGCCAAAAAATCAGTGCAATTAAGTGAGTTTTTAAAACCATGTTTGGGCTAGTATAGACAAATCATTGACTAAATGTCTCCCTTTTCATCCTTTGGTGTGAGTATTGTGTATCCAGTAAGTAGGACTATCATCAGTCATGTTGACTTTTGTCTTGCCTCTGTTCTCTGCTGATTCTGGAGGAAAGAATGAGACTGATAAGTGTGCATAGTTCTGACTCACTTAAATCCAATTCACATACAAGGCATTACCTTCATGGTGTCATCAGTCTGCTTTGAGAGCAAAGGATGAATAACAACAATGTGTAAACCACTGGTATCAAATTCAAATAGAAATAGGAGTCAAAAAACCATATATAAGCAGGATACATATTGACTTAAAGCACTCACATATTTTGTTAAATATTTACCAGTTACATTTTAATCTACTTTGTGCTACACTGAGTGTTGTGAAACCTCTGACTGGTATGTTTGATACTTCTAATGTAGACCCAACTTTAGATAAATGAGGTCAATAGAATTGGACACATCCTGCTTCTCGCCAAACTAAGAAAAGACTTCATAGTCATCTAGATTTGTTTAAGTTTTACTAATAATTTAAGAATTATTTAGAGGGCAGCTAGGTGGCACAGTGGATTAAAAAAAAAATGTTAAACTTAAAACAGGAGACAGCCTGGTACAAAGAATTTGAAGTTAGAGGAAATGAGTTTTAATACTGATCTGTTTTATCATGAACAATTCTGGGTCTCAGTTTACTCCTGTAAAAATGAGGAGATTGGATTAAATGGCCTCAGAGCCTAAATTTCTGACTCTCTGATCCTTCCTAAGAGTTTTAGGTCTCAGAAAGAAGAAATGGTTATTGAATGATTTCGTTGGCTGTTCCATCTCTAGTCATGTTAAGTCTGTTGAGAATTCAGTCCTTTAAAAAAAAGGATTTTTTTCTTTAAAAAAAAAAAAGGATTCTGTGTCTACAGAGATTCATAATTATTCATTTTTCATATATTTTGTTTAAGACTAAAATCCAAAGAGGAAATAAAGTTGAAGTAGTTGTAAAAATGGCTTTGTGAATTTTTTTTTCTATAAAGAGAAGGAAGGATGCTAAATTAGAAAGATCCAACATACCATTCAGATTACAGTGATTAACAAAGACAAGTGAATGAAAAAAAATGGCAATTTAATATTGAGTACCCCAAAAGTCTTAGTGCAGTTTTAAGGCTATTTAAATTATTAATTTTTAAAACTGTACTAAGAATTTTGACATTCCATATTAAAAATCATTATAGAATACATCCCAGAATCAAAACTAGACTGAGAAAAAGCTATCTATTGAAATATATACATTATTTTCCCATTCTTGGTTATGTGAACTTGAGAAAACTCAGACTCAGAACAGATAGTTGCTGATTAAAGGGTAAGTTTTCAGTCATTCAACAAGCATCTATAATTTGCTGACTATGTACCAGGCAATGTTCTTGGCTCTAGGAATACAATTACAAAAGAGAAATAATTTCTGCTCTCAAGGTATTTACATTCTATCTTTTTCTCCCTCCACAGCATAGCTGGAATGAAAATGAATTGTATTTGTTCAAGTCATCAATTGCTTTTGCCATGAGACAGTATTTTTTAGAAAAAAAAAGTCAGACTGTCCTGTTTAGGTGAGTGACTTTTGGATTCTTGGCTTAACTCCATAGCATTTTCTTAATTTTGTTGGGAGTTGAGGGGTTGATGTTCAGTTTAACCTGAAGGTCTACTCCAGTTCAGTGAATTGTGAGGAACCTATTCAACGTATTTGTTATAGAATTGGGATGAATCAGATAATGCTTGAGATAAGGAGGCTGTTAGGGATAGAAGAATGTTTATTTATGGCAGTAATATTTTCTGTCTTTTGTCTAGTTCTATGAAGTGGTATAATCAGTCCTCCTTTTCTGTCTCACTGTTTCTCAATACCAACTTCATTTGGGCTATTTAGACATCCCCTTCATGGCTATAGGACCATCCCTCTTTTAAGAAGGGTCTCTTTTTCTTAGGAGCTCTTGTAAATACAGCATATCCATATTATCATTCTTTTTGCATTGTTACATGTTACCTAAGCAATGAGAATCCTACCTGCCTACTGCCTACTTGAGCGGGATCTGGTGGTCTAAATAATGTTGACCTGATTTTTATTCTCTTTCTAGTTCTTATGCCTTTTTAGACATGAGCACCTTTGCTCACCTTCTTAGAGTAAAGCTTTCCCCAAAGCCAAATCAAACAGCCTCTATTTTCTTTTGTAGATCTTACCAGCAGTACTAGAAGCCTAAAACTGTAATGAAAACATTTTATACTGATAGTTTTTGCGTGGTTTTGGGTTTTTTTTTTTTTGTCTTCACTATCTTATCCCATTCTTGGATCCCTCTCTTTAAAATCAGGACCAGAGAGAGATTAGTATGATAGAGAACTAAGTGAGCAGAGGGAATTAGTAGAGTATGCCCATTGATATCTGATTGCTATCAGATTGGCTAAAATAATTGAAGAGGAAAAAGAAATGTTGAAGAGGATGTGGAAAAATTGGCAAACTACTCCAATATCTTTGCCAAGAAAACTTCAAATTGAGTCATAAAGAGTTGGACATCTTTTTGATCTGATTTTTCTTGTGCAGCATGATAATGTGGAAATGTGTATAGAAGAATTGCATGTGTTTAACATTGGATCACTTGCCAACTGAGGGGGAAGGAAAGGAAAAAAGTTGGAACACAGTTTTGTAGGGGCTAATGTTGAAAATTATCCATGTATGTATTTTGAAAATAAAAAGCTTTAATTAAAAAAAAGAAAGTGGGACATGACTGAAATCACTGAAAACATTTTGCAGAAAAGAAAATAGAGACCCAGCAGTCTAAGTCACTTTTTTGAGGTCACACAGGTAGGAGGCATTAGAGATGAGAGAAGCACTAAAGTCCCCTGGCTCTGGGACCCCTGTCGTTTGCATCATAACTTACTGCTTTCTATGTTGGTTGGGGCAATTTTTCTCAATCTTTCCCCCCACCTAGACTGCAGGTAATCCAATGTATGTTAAACATGTGCAATTCTTCTATACATATTTCCACATTTATCATGCTGCCCAAGAAAAATCAGATCAAAAAGGAAAAAAAAAGAAAGAAAACAAAAAGCAAGCAAACAACAACAAAAAGGTGAAAATACTATGTTGTATTCAAGTCCCTATAATTCTCTCTCTGGGTATAAATGGTTCTCTCCATCACAAGTCTATAGGAATTTGTCTGAATCACCTCATTGTTGGAAAGAGGCACATCCATCAGAGGACAACAATATTTTAAAGATAAACAACTTTTAAAGGACATGATGACTGATCTATGCAATGAACAATCATGATGCATGGGACCCGATGATGATCCAAGCTTTCTACATATTACTGTTCTCTTCTGAATATTGTTTCCCTCTCTTATTCTCTCTAGAACAGAAAGATGCATATGATCAATTAGTGTCCTTTGACTTTATGTAATTTCTTATGTCATCAAAGATGATGTATGCTATGTTTCTCCCTAGGGATGACAATGTGAAAGTGTATGATTTGAAACCCAGAATTTCCTTCTATTTCTTTGTCACTCTCCCTCAGAATGAGACCAATGTTCCCCGAGAAGTTGTTGAAGAAGCAATCAGGTAATACTTTGTTTTCTAGCTAAAGTGACATGAATTGAAAGTCCTAAGAGTGTGTGTGTGTGTGTGTGTGTGTGTGTGTGTGTGTGTGTGTGTGTGTATCTTGTGAGAGAAGGTCTCCATTATTAATGAAGCACACCATATCTCCCTTCTTTCTTCTCTTGATGTCTTTCACAAAAGGACACAAGGAAGAATCATATCTAGAGATTTCTTACTCCTCAATTCGTACAATTACCATCTTAAAGAAGTCTTGTAAACAGTTATGGTGAAGAAATCTGTTATATGCCATTATCATCGGAGCTCCCTCTCCCCTGGGAATAAATAGACTCTGACTTTAGCATAGGTTCTGCTTGAGAAATTCAACCTGGAATTCATCTCAGGTGGGGCTGTGTGATTCTTGGAAGCTTACAGATATTTATGCCTTTAGATCCATTAGCTAAAAGGAATTCCTGGGTAGCCTTGAAGCAATTTCCTGTCAGAGGTCATAAAGGCTCACAAAGACTTTTGAAAGCTTATTGTTAAATTGTCATTGTGAGCTTTTAAACCTCAGAAATTGAGAAATGCTAGAGATTGGCTTGATTTATTTTTAATTGTCTAGACTTTTTAAAAAGGGAAAATATCCATCTCATCCTTTACTACTCCCTTTTCCTTTTGTTTTTAATTTTTATAACATCAGGGTTTTCTAATGAGTTCTGTTTTGTCATTATGTGGCATTTTTATAATTTATTTCTCTTCTAGGTTCTTTCTTTAATTATGCTTTTAATTACAGACTCAATAGAGGCCGTATCAATGATGTCTTCCGCTTGAATGACAACAGTCTGGAGTTTGTGGGGGTCCCTCCCACAATGGCACCTCCTTATGAGCCACCGGTCACCGTATGGATGATTATATTTGGAGTGGTCATGGGAGTTGTGGTGATTGGAATCGTGTTCTTAATCTATACTGGTGTCAGAGATCGAAAGAAGTAAGTAGCTTTTTCTAGAGGTCTGTATACTAGAACTTCAATATCCCTATATTTTAATAGGTTTGCAAAATGTAGATTACAACCCATCTTGATTGTATCTTCCTGGAAGTTCCTCTCAATAAAGATTTGCCCAAGCTACTAGGGATCTTCCTCTCATCCTTAACATAGATCGGTATCATAAAGGTTTGTAAACTGAATGGAGAATTGAAAATATGGTGTATAGTTTGACATTCGTTTTGAACTCATAGAAATGGATCATTGGGAGCAACATACTGACTTAGAAAATCACAAATATCTATGTTGTATTTTACATAACATATATTTATATAAATGTATTTATATATGTATATAATTTTGTTAAACAGTTCTCAATTACATATTAATGTAGTTTCAGCTAATCAGGAGTCTTGCTACATTGAGTATGGTACATCTGGTATAAAGGAAAGAACAGTGAACTATGAGTAACAAGACTTGGGCTATTGAAAATGCAAATAACAATTTTATTGGTTATATGACCACTTGTAGAAATCACATATTTCTTCTGAGCCTCAGTTCCCCCATTTGTAAAATGAAAAACAGAATCATGAATTGAGAAATGGAAAAGACTTCAGAGGCCATCTAATCCAAGGCTTTCTTTTTACAGATGAGACATCTGAATTCTAGAGTATTAAAGTGGCTTTCCCAAAGTCACACTAGTATTAAATGAGAGGGACAGGATTTGAACTTAACTTACTTGATTTCAGAGGTGATGTTCTTTACAGTGGCCATGCTGTGTCCTTAATGCATATTACCTCAAGGTAAAGATAGATTAAGTCAATGTGTTTGAAAGCCGTCATCAAAGAATTATGTGTGATGAAGTAGGGGGAGAGCATTTGGTTTGGATTCACAAGTTGTTGCTTCGGTCATTTCAGACATCTTCTTTGTAACCCCATTTGGGGTTTTCTTGGTCAAGATAGCCAGAGTGGTTTGTCATTTTCTTCCCCAAATCATTTTACAGATGAGGAAACTGAAGCAAGTAGGGTTAAGTGACTTGTCCAGGATCACACAGTCAGTCTTTCTGACTCCAGGGCCAGCACTAGCTGTCTCAAAGTTCCCTAAAATACTGTGGGGTTTTAATACATGGGATTACAAAGGGAAAAAATATATTAAATACAAATGTCAAAACATTTTTGAAATTTTATCGACCCCCCCCCCAGTTAAGAAACTCTGATCTAAATTATGTAGTAGAATATAAATCTTTGTGCCTTTACTTTATTAGTACACTATCAGAGAGAAATATTGGATAGACAGCCAGCATAGCTGCTAGGGAAACATGGTTTCTAATTTTGCTTCTGACATAAACTGACTCTGTGTTTTTGGTCAATTATTTAGTCTCTCAATGCTTCAGCCAACTTTCTGAAAAATGCAGGAAAATGCCAGTATATATTGGTAGAAGGAATTTCTATTAAAGGTTCTCAATTTTTTTGGTCTCAAGACCTTTTTACATTCTAAAAAATTTTTGAGTATTCTAAAGAGCTTTTGTTTACATGGGTTATATCTATTGATATGTACCACATTGGAAATTAAACCTGATTAAAAAATTAAATATTTATTAATTCATTAAAATAATAATGTATTTTATGGGGGAAACTAAACAGTGAGAAAAGTGGCATTGTATTGCAAATCCCTTTAATTAGTTAATTGTTTTAATTAAGGATAGTTGGATTTTCAGTCTGTTGATTGAAGCATATGAACAAAATCTTACCTCACAGGTTTTGTAATACCTAAATAATCTTAGTTTTAAGATATTACTATTATGTATTAAGTACTATCATATAGTAGTGTTAAGACAAAACTATTATGAGAATAGTGTTGACATCTCAGATCCTTTGAAAAAGGTCTTAAGGAACTCCAGAAGGCCAAGTGGTTCTACTTTGAGAACCACTCCTTTATTTTAATGAAATCATGAAATCATGAAATCAATAGTGCCAATTTCTTCTTGTCTGTAGAGTACCTACATAATAACAATATTTTCTTTTTATATAACAGGAGAAAAACAGAAGAAACTAAACAAGCAGAGAACCCCTATGCTGAAGAACATTCCTTTGGGGGACGACATAATCCAGCTTTCCAAAGCACTGAAGATGCTCAAACTTCATTTTAGGGAAAAAAAAATTAATTTTCTAATTCATTTAATTTTCTGTAAATATTAACATCATGTAATGAACACAGGTGAGGCTCCTGTAAATGCTTTTGAATACCCAAAATACAATCTTATCAGGAACTGCTTCCACTCCAACAAAAAGTTACAGGACCAAATCTCTACTGTGTTCTATTATTTACTGCTTTCTCAGAGCTACACATTTCCCCAAGAGAAAAGAAGTCAAAAATACCGGTGGCTTTTTTGGGGTAATAAGACTGTTCAAGGAGAAAAAGAAAATTGGAGTATATCAAGTTACTGTATTATTTGAGGCAGGAAAAGAGATTTCGTGGCAACAAGTGGTGACATTTGGGTGTGAGATTGATCTATTGCTTGTAATGATTGTATCCTTAGAAGGCTGATGGTCCACTAGCAACAGAACAAAGTTATGAGTTACATTTTTTAGCCCATTCTAAGAATTATAGTAGCTGGCCTAGATGGACATCCAAGTCTTGAGGTACAACTCTAAAGAATATGGTGAGGAGATTTGAAGGAATCAGAATTGAGATTAATAAGATGTAAGACAGTATGGCATTATCAATCAATCAATCAATCAATAAGTATTTGTTTGCCATGTGCCAGGCCTTGTGCTAAGGACTGTGGATGCAAGGCCCTGGTCTCAATGAACTCAATCTAAAGAGGTAGACAACATGCAAAATGATAATGTACATATAATATAAATTTGTATATAGATGGTAACCTCAGAGGGAAGGCACTCAGGAGTTATAGGGAAAGGAGAGAGAGAGATCAGGAAAGATCTCTTGCAGAAGGTGGGATTTGATCTTAGTTTCAAAGGAAGCCAGAGAATCTTGGAGGCAGAAGGGAAAAATCAGTGCATCTGAAGGCAGAATCAAGTTCTGATTCTATCTTGGTCTCAGTTTCTCATCACTAAAATGAAAGGATTGTTCAAGATTATTTCTAATATTCCTTGTTGCTTGAACTCCTGCAATCTCTCCCATTAGCTGCTTTCTGAGATTGATAATTGGTATTTTCATAAGGATTCTCAGAGGCTTCCAAAACCCTCTCTGTGAGTCCACAAGTGCAGGATTGATTCTGTAGTACACTTTATTCTTTGTGTATCAGCAAGAGACAGGTCATAAGCTTCTTAAGAAAAAAAAAAAAAAGTGTTTTCTAGTCCCCTCTCCTCAACATCCCTAATCAGAGTATCCAGCCCAAGAATGAGCAAACTTGTTGATTTGACCTGATACACTCCCTTAACCCTCACAGGATTCCAATTCCCAAAGACCAAGCCATGAGCCAAATAAAGTTGTTTTGTCTCAAGATATTAAGACTTTCCATACAAAAATGAGATGTACAATTATGTTGTTGAATAATAACAATAAAACAAAAAGAAAGTGATTTTTGTTGTCAATAGTGTGCTTCTATGTGTGATTCCACTAGCAATGGTGAAAATGACAATGAGTAAAGAAGAATGCATATTGTTTTCTTGTCTCTGAGGCCTATGTACTTTACTTTACATCAGTTCATAGTATTCCTATCCTTTGCTGTATATATTGTATTTGTGATTGCTTACAATGATGTTCCATCATATTCATGTACCATTTTCTTAGCCATTTCCCCAAGTGTATCCTCCTGATTTCTCGTACTTCCCTACCATAAAAAAAGATTGATATTAGCATTTTTGATGCATATGGGGCTATGCTTTTATCAACAACCTCCAAGAAAACTTCTTTTTAAATTTCTTTTAAATGGCTTTTTATTTTCAAAACATATGCAAAAATAGTTTTCAATATTTACCCTTGCAAAATCTTGTGTTTCAATTTTTTTCTGTCTTCCTTCCACTCCTTCCCCTAGACAGCAAGTAATCCAATATAGGTTATTGTGGAATTGTGGAAATATTTTGGATTATAGGTTAAACTTGTACAATTCTTCTTTACATATTTCCACAATTATCAAGCTGCACAAGAAAAATGAGATCAGAAAAAGGAAACAAATGAAAAAGAATATAAAAAGTAAGCAAACAACAACAAAAAAGGTAAAAAACGTAGAATGGGAAGAATAACTTTTGCATTATCCTGGAGAATGTTGGGGAAAAGACATCTTATAAATGTTAAAGAACAATAGAAATGAGTTATTATTGCATCACTGTGGTTTTATATTTTTTAAAAAATGATAAAAATTGACAAAAAGTCAAAATGTTCAAAGTGAGTTGATGCAGATAAATTGATGAAATTTCCCTCTTCCCTGTGGAAGGAAGGCTCCAAATGGCTTCCACAGCAATTAAACATTTGCTCAGGGGCACCATGGATTTTTCTAAGAGAAGAGGGAAGTATTAGTCATTTGGTACATTTGAAAATCCTGTTGGGTGCTTTGACATTAGGATTTGCTTTTTTATTTATGTTGCTTTTTAATTTATGATAATGGAGAACTGCTACCAGGCCCAGGGGTCAGGGGCTCATTCTCTAAAGAGACCCTGTGGCTCTAGACTTAAGCACACAGATAAAATTCAACCTTTGATCCTTTCCTTTGAACTTTCTGGATCTTTATTCCCTCACATTGAGACAGGTAGGTGATCCCCTGCTGAGCCTGAAGTCAGGAAGACCCGAGTTCAATTGTGGCCTAAGACATTTAACTAACTTTGTGATCCTGAACTAATCACTTAATCTCTATCTGCCTCAGTTAACCTCAACTGTAAAATAGGGATCATAAAATCACTTACTTCCTAGGATTGTTGTGAGGATTAAATAAGATATCTGTAAAACAGTGCATAAGGAAGCTAGCTGACACAATGGGTAAAGTGCTGGCCCTAGAGTCAGGATGACAACTGAGTTCAAATCTGCTTTGCTCCTATCTAAAATTTACAAAAAGGGACTAGAATATCTGTAACTTTTTCTTTAATTATTAAAGCTTTTATTTTCAAAGTATATGCATAGATAATATTTCTTTTTTTCTTATTTTTTATTAAAGCTTTTTATTTGCAAAACATGTATGGGTAGTTTTTCAATACTGACCCTTACAAAGCTTTCTGTTACAAAATTTCCCCCCCTAGTCCCCTCCTCTCCTCTCCCCTAGATGGCAGGAAATCCACTACATGTTAATTATGTTAAAATACTTGACAAATCGAATATATGTATACATATTTCCACACTTATCTTGCTGTGCAAGAAAAATCATATTTACAAGAAAAAAAAAATCCAAGAAAGGAAACCCAATGCAAGCCTACCATGTGCCAGAGCTTAACAATTATCTCATTTAATCCTCACAGCAATAGGATGTAGGTGATATTGTTATCCCCACTTTACAAGTGAAAACAAAGGTGAAATGAATTGACTACAACAATGAGTTGACTAGGTCTCATGGCTGCTAAACATCTGAGACCAGCTTTGAATTCATATGTTCCTGGCTTTATTTCACTGATTCCTAGGGAATGAGAAAAAGGGAAAAGTCAAGGGTCATTCTAGAATTAATTAGATGACTAGAAGGATAGCATATATATATATATATATATATATATATGTAAATCTTTTTTTTTAAGCTTTTTATTTATTTAACATATGAGTGACCTTTCAACATTTTTTTTTTTTTTAAAACTTTTTTTTCCCAAGGTTTTTCCTTCCCTCCCCCCGCCCCCCACCCCTACATGACAGGTAATCTAATACATGCTAGATAGGATAAATTATATGACAAGTACAATACATGTATACATATCTATACAGTTATCTTACTGCACAAGAAACATCAGATCTAGAAAGAGAAGAAGAAAAAAAACAACCTAAGAAGGAAAACAGAATGCATGGAAATATTCACAGAAAGCGTTAAAATGCTGTGTTGTGGTTCACTCTCAGTTCCCACAGGCCTCTCTCTGGATGTATATGACTATCTTCATCGCAGCACAACTGGTTTGAATCACATCATTGTTGAAGAGAACCATGTCCATCAAAATTGATCATCGTATAGTCTTGTTGCTGTGTATAATGTTCTCCTGGTTCTGCTGATTTCACTCAGCATCAGTTCATGCAAGTCTCTCCAATCCTCTCTGAAATCCTCCTGTTGGTCATTTCTTACAGAACAATAATATTCCATAACATTCATATACCATAATTTATTCAGCCATTCTCCAATTGATGGGCATCTTTTCAATTTCCAGTTTCTTGCCACTACAAAAAGGGCTGCCACAAACATTTTTGCACATGTGGGTCCCTTTCCCTCCTTAAAAATCTCTTTGGGATATAGGCCCAGTAGAAACACTGCTGGGTCAAAGGGTATGCACTGTTTGATAACTCTTTGAGCATAGCTCCAAATTGCTCTCCAGAATGGTTGGATCCGTTCACAGTTCCACCAACAATGTATCAGTGTCCCAGTTTTCCCACATCCCCTCCAACAGCTATCATTATCATTTCCTGTCATTTTAGCCAATCTGACAGGTGTGTAGTGGTATCTCAGAGTTGTCTTAATTTGCATTTCTCTGATCAATAGTGACTTGGAGCACCTTTTCATGTGACCGGAAATAGTTTCAATTTCTTCGTCTGAAAATTGTCTGTTCATATCTTTTGACCATTTGTCAATTGGAGAATGGCTTGAATTCTTATATATTTGAGTCAATTCTCTATATATTTTAGAAATGAGGCCTTTATCAGAACCTTTGGATGTAAAAATATTTTCCCAGTTTACTGCTACCCTTCTAATCTTGTCTGCATTCATTTTGTTTGTACAAAAACTTTTCAACTTGATATAGTCAAACTTATCTAATTTGTGATTAATGATGACCTCTAGTACTTCTTTGGTCACAAATTCCTTCCCCCTCCACAGGTCTGAGAGGTAAACCATCCTACATTGTTCTAATTTGTTTATAATATCATTCTTTATGCCTAGATCATGAATCCATTTTGACCTTATCTTGGTATATGGTGTTAGGTGTGGGTCAATGCCTAATTTCTTCCAGACTAGTTTCCAATTATCCCAGCAGTTTTTGTCAAATAGTGAGTTTTTATCCCCAAAACTGGGGTCTTTGGGTTTATCAAACACTAGATTACAATTGTCATTGAGTATTTTGTTCTGTGAACCTAACCTATTCCACTGATCCACTACTCTATTTCTTATCCAGTACCAAATGGTTTTGGTGACCACTGCTTTATAATATAGTTTTAGATCTGGTGCAGCTAGGCCACCCTCATTTGCATTTTTTTTCATTAATTCCCTTGAAATTCTTGACCTTTTGTTTTTCCAGATGAATTTTGTCGTTATTTTTTCTAGTTCAGTTAAATAATCTCTTGGGAGTTTGATTGGTATAGCACTAAATAGATAGATTAGTTTAGGTAGTATTGCCATCTTTATGATATTCGCTCGACCTATCCAAGAGCACTTGATGTTTTTCCAATTGTTTAGATCTGACTTTATTTGTGTGGAGAGTGTTTTGTAGTTTTGCTCATATAGATCCTGACTTTCCCTTGGCAGATATATTCCCAAATATTTTATACTATCGATAGTTATTTTGAATGGAATTTCTCTTTGTATCTCTTGCTGTTGCATTTTGTTGCTGATGTATAAAAATGCTGATGATTTATGTGGATTTATTTTGTATCCTGCAACTTTGCTAAAGTTGTGGATTAATTCTAATAGTTTTTTAGTTGATTCTCTAGGGTTCTCTAAGTAGACCATCATATCATCTGCAAAGAGTGATAATTTGGTTTCCTCATGACCTACTCTAATTCCTTTAATCTCTTTTTCTTGTCTTATTGCCAAGGCTAGCATTTCTAATACAATATTGAACAGTAATGGTGATAGTGGACAACCTTGTTTCACCCCTGATCTTATTGGGAATGGTTCCAGTTTATCACCATTACATATGATGCGAGCTGATGGTTTTAAATAGATGCTACCGACTATTTTAGGGAAAAGTCCATTAATTCCTATACTCTCTAATGTTTTTAATAGGAATAGATGTTGAATTTTATCAAATGCTTTTTCTGCATCTATTGAGATTATCATATGGTTTTTGTTAGTTTGGTTATTAATATAGTCAATTATGTTAATAGTTTTCCTAATATTGAACCATCCCTGCATTCCTGGTATAAATCCTACTTGGTCATGGTGTATTATTCTAGGAATGATTTTCTGTAATCTCTTTGCTAATATTTTATTTAAGATTTTTGCATCAATATTCATTAAGGAGATTGGTCTATAATTTTCTTTCTCTGTTTTTGTTTTACCTGGTTTAGGTATCAGTACCATGTCTGTATCATAAAAAGAGTTTGGTAGGAGTCCTTCGTTTCCTATTTTTTAGAATAGTTTATATAATATTGGAGTTAACTGTTCTTTAAATGTTTGGTAGAATTCACATGTAAATCCATCTAGTCCTGGGGATTTTTTCTTAGGGAGTTGATTAATGACTTGTTCTATTTCTTTTTCTGGAATGGGACTATTTAAGTAATTTATTTCTTCTTCTGTTAATCTGGGCAATCTATATTTTTGTAGATATTCCTCCATTTCACTTAGGTTATCAAATTTATTGGCATACAGTTGGGCAAAGTAACTCCTGATTATTGCTCTAATTTCCTCTTCATTGGTGGAAAGTTCTCCCTTTTCATTTTTGAGACTAACAATTTGATTTTCCTCTTTCCTTTTTCTAATTAAATTAACTAGAGGTTTATCTATTTTGTTGGTTTTTTCATAAAACCAACTTTTAGTTTTATTTATTAATTCAATAGATTTTTACTTTCAATTTTACTAATCTCTCCTTTTATTTTTAGGATTTCAAGTTTGGTATTTGATTGGGGGTTTTTAATTTGTTCTTTCTCTAGCTTTTTTAGTTGCAAGCCCAATTCATTGATTTTCTCTTTTTCTATTTTATGCAAATAAGCATCTAGAGATATAAAATTTCCCCTTATTACCGCTTTGGCTGTATCCCACAAATTTTGGTATGTGGTCTCATTATTGTCATTCTCTTGAATGAAATTAGTAATTGTGTCTGTAATTTGCTGTTTCACCCATTCATTCTTTAGGATAAAATTATTTAGTTTCCAATTGGTTTTTGGTCTATTTTCTCCTGGCCTTATATTGCATGTGATTTTTATTCCGTCATGATCTGAAAAAAATGCATTTATTATTTCTGCCTTCCTGCATTTGATTTTGAGGTTTTTGTGTCCTAGCACATGGTCAATTTTTGTATAAGTTCCATGAACTGCTGAGAAAAAAGTAAACTCCTTTCTGTCTCCCTTTAATTTCCTCCAAAGATCTATCATACCTAACTTTTCTAACATTTTGTTTACCTCCTTAACTTCTTTCTTATTTATTTTGTGGTTTGATTTATCAAGTTCTGAGAGAGGGAGGTTGAGATCCCCCACTATTATAGTTTTGCTGTCTATTTCTTCTTGCATCTGTCTGAACTTTTCCTCTAGGAATTTCCATGCTATACCACTTGGTGCATATATGTTTAGTATTGATATTGCTTCATCATCTATGGTACCCTTTAGGAAGATATAATTTCCTTCTTTGTCTCTTTTAATTAAGTCTATCTTTGCTTTTACTTGGTCTGAGATCAGGATTGCTACCCCTGCTTTTTTTTGTTCACCTGAAGCATAATAGATTCTGCTCCAGCCTTTTACCTTCACCCTGTATGTATCTCTATGTTTTAGATGTGTTTCTTGTATACAACATATTGTTGGATTCTGGTTTTTAATCCACTCTGCTATCTGCTTCTGCTTTAAGGGAGAGTTCATTCCATTCACATTCACAGTTAAAATAACTAATTCTGTATTTCCTG
>JAJPUD010000588.1:406618-492089 GCA_023553655.1 Myrmecobius fasciatus
TTTCCTCTAGGAATTTCCATGCTATACCACTTGGTGCATATATGTTTAGTATTGATATTGCTTCATCATCTATGGTACCCTTTAGGAAGATATAATTTCCTTCTTTGTCTCTTTTAATTAAGTCTATCTTTGCTTTTACTTGGTCTGAGATCAGGATTGCTACCCCTGCTTTTTTTTGTTCACCTGAAGCATAATAGATTCTGCTCCAGCCTTTTACCTTCACCCTGTATGTATCTCTATGTTTTAGATGTGTTTCTTGTATACAACATATTGTTGGATTCTGGTTTTTAATCCACTCTGCTATCTGCTTCTGCTTTAAGGGAGAGTTCATTCCATTCACATTCACAGTTAAAATAACTAATTCTGTATTTCCTGTCATCTTATTTACCCTAGCTTATGCTTTTCTCTTTCTTATCCCCTTTCCCTCCTCCCTAGTATTTTGCTTTTGAAAACCACTTCCCTCAAACAATCCTTCCCCTTTAGAGCCCCACCCACCCCCTTTTCCCTCCCTTTCCCTCCAGTTTCCTTATAAGTATGTCTATTATTCCCTCTGAGCCAAATCTGATGAGATGGAGATTAACCCAATTCTCATTCCCCTCCCTTTTCTCCCCTCACTCATTATAGGTTTTCTTTGCCTCTACATGTGATGTAATTTCCCTTATTTTTCCTCCTTTTCCTCTTCTTCCAGTATTATCCCTTTTCTACCTCTAATTTCTTTTTCAGTTTATCATATCATAAGATTCATAAAATCACAATAGACATATCATAATAATCATAAAATCACAGTAATCATATGATAATAATCATAAAATCACAGTAATCATATCATAATCATAATGTAATAATCAATTCATAAAATCAACCCTCATTCTATAAGTATCTATAACATAAATATAGTTCTCAAGAGTTATTTTTTCTTGTTACCTTTTTATGTTTCTCTTGTGTTCTGTGTTTGTAGATCAAATTTTTTGTTCAGTTCTGGTCTTTTCAGTAGAAATAGGTGAAATTCTCCTATATCATTGAAAGACCATCTTCTTCCCTGGAAGATAATGCTCATTCTAGCTGAGTAACTTATTCTTGGCTGTAATCCAAGTTCCTTTGCCCTTCGGAATATCTGATTCCAGGCCCTTCGATCCTTCAAAGTAGAAGCTGCTAGGTCCTGTGTGATCCTAATTGTAGCTCCCCGATATTTAAATTGTTTCTTTCTGGCTTCTTGTAATATCTTTTCCTTGGTATGATAGTTCTGGAATTTAGCCACGATATTTCTGGGGGACTTAATTTTTGGGTTTCTTTCAGGAGGTGATCGGTGGATTGTTTCAAGGAGTATTTTGCCTTCTGGGTGTAAAATATCAGGGCAGTTTTCTTTTATGATTTCCTGGAATATAGTGTCCAGGTTCTTTTTTTCATCATGGCTTTCAGGAAGCCCTATAATCCTTAGATTGTCTCTCCTAGATCTATTTTCCAGGTCAGTTGTTTTTCCTAGGAGATATTTCATGTTTTTCTCTATCTTTTCATTTTTTTGTTTTTGTTCAACTGATTCTTGAAGTCTTGATGAGTCATTAATTTCCAATTGTTCGATTCTAATTTTTAATGTCTTATTTTCTTCAGTTACTGTTTTTAGTTCCTTTTGCAATTGACCAATTACATTTTTTTGTTCATTGCATTCTTTTTCCATTTTTTCTATTTTATTTTGCAGTGATCTCATTTCGTTTCCCCATGTTTCTTCTAACTCTCTTTTAAGATTTTTTATGCAATCTTCAAAGAAAGCCTTGTGACATGGAGACCAATTTATGTCTCTCTTTGGGGCTTTTTCTGGAGTTGCTTTACCTTTAGGGGCCTCAGGATTTGAGGTCTGTTCTTCCCTCTCTCCATAAAAGTTGTCTATGGTGAGAGCTCTTTTTGGTTTTTTATTCATTTTTTTTTAAAGGTGTGAGGTCTGTTTAGGGCAAAGGTGGGACAGCTGCTTTAATTTGCCCTGGGGCAGTTCTGCTGATTGAGTTATTTCAGGAACTGGGCAGTTCTGCTGATTGAATTATGTCAGGGCTGGGCAGCTCTGCTGATTGAATTATTTCTGGTGCTTATCAGACCTGTTGTTTGATTGATTGCATTAAGGTGCTGTGTAATGGCAGCTAGTTACGATGCTCATCAGGGGTTCAGTGGTTCACAATCTATCCCCCTCAAAAGGCATACCCTCCAAACCACCTGCCCACAATCAGTTCAAATTGTTCCAAGAGGCTCGCAGAAGACTCCCAGGTGTGTGAAAAGCACAACGCTCCCACTCCTGTTCTGACTCCTGTTCCAGCTCCCTGCTCCAGCTCCCTGCCCCGGTCTCCCTGTGCTGCAGTCTGGGTTCAGTAGGCCACCCCCTGCCCCATTAAAACAGACCTGTTTTGAGGTTCTTCCAGAGTATCTTCTTCTAGAATCGTGTTGTTCTCCGGATATTGTGGATTTTTTTGCTTCAGAATCAGTCTAGAGGCTTCATATTTTGTTGGTTTGAGGGGAGGTTAGAGGAGGTTACAGAGAATCCTGTCTGATCTCCGCCACCATGGCTCCACCCCCGGAAGCTATATGTATATATGTATATGTATATATATGCAGCATATATTCTTTCTTATAAGTAGATCTCCTGAAAACTATTTTAGTTCTGCAATTAAGTTATGGAACAGAATCTACTTAAAAGCAAAATTCCTAAGTCCCCACTGGTGTGTTTTTTTTTATCTGTCAATCAAAAGGCCCTTTAAGGCAAAAAATATTTAACAAAGTAAGTGACAAGAAAGTTTCCCCAATATATACAAGTTTATATTTTCCCACATATTATCAGATAGCTAGAGGAAGCAAAAGCACTTGTAAGAACACATATGGAGGAGACACATGTGTGGTCAGGAAATCAAAGTTGGGGTAACTTATACTTCCAACGATGCTGTTTGCTCCATCATGGAACACTCAGTGTTCTATGCTCATCTATCAGTTCTGTCAGTGTTACCTGATGATCTCACTGAGTGAATTATTTTCTTCCCTGACCTGAGCACCTCTGCTAATGTGTTCTCTCTGCCATATTACTGTCCACTGGCATTTCTAATGAGTTGCTATCTGGTGGCAATATTTACCAAGGTACTACAGTTCCCTGTTGTCCTCACAGTGTCTTCAGATGCCAAGTGATTTTTTTATTTCATAATTTCAGAGGCTATTTCAGCCAAATTGAAGCCTAATTGTTGTATCCTTTAAATGTCAGGCTGAAGAATTTATCTTTGATCTCAGAGACAATAGGGAATCAATGCCTTTGGTAATTGATGTGATCAGATATAGGTTTTAGAAAACATGAACTTGACAATCACCTGAAAGATAAAATAGAGAAAAGAGAGCTGAAAACCTTACTAATTAGGAAGCTATTGCAATAGTCCAGGATTGATCTTAACTAGATCTGCACAAGATGAGAAGTGATAAAGATCTACTTTTGTTGTGCTCCCATGCCCTTACCCTATACAAATTGTGTCAAATTAAAATAGAAATAAGGTCACTAAACAGAACCCAGTAGATTGCATATTGATGTCATTTTAAAATGTGATATTTTCTATATTTTATTTTTTTGTTAAATATTTTCCAATTACATTTTAATTCACTTTCATAGCACTCAGGAGTGATGTGGCCTCTTATGTTTGATATTTCTGCCTAATACCTAAGCTCTAGGTTAGACTATCTTTTCTACCAATCCTTTTTCATGAATCCAGCCACTGCCTCTCATTTCTAGCACTAAACCACAATCCTATGGATTCCTACAAATAGAGCAACAAATTCAATACTGTTTTATAATTTTGCGTGTTACTTCATATGCATTAGTTGAGTCTCCTCAACTGGCCCACAAATTCCTTGAATGTTGCTATTTAAATATCTGTTGACTGGCTGATTAAAAAAGTTGTTAAAATGGCTAAAGTCAAATCAACAGATTTTTGTTAAGCATGTACTGGTTACTGTGCTAAATCTTGTGCTGGTTACTGTGCTTTAAATTTTTTTCTGTAAAAATATTGTTAAAACCTTATTTAAAGGAGGGAAAGGGACCCACATGTGCAAAACTGTTTGTGGCAGCCCTTTTTGTAGTGGCAAGAAACTGGAAATTGAAAGGATGCCCATCAATTGAAGAATGGCTGAATAAATTATGATATATGAATGTTATGGAATATTATTGTTCTCTAAGAAACGACCAACAGGAGGATTTCAGAGAGACCTGGAGAGACTTGCATGAACTGATGCTGAGTGAAATCAGCAGAACCAGGAGTACATTATACACAGCAACAAGACTATACGATGATCAATTCTGATGGACATGGTTCTCTTCAACAATGATGTGATTCAAACCAGTTTCTATTGTTCCGCAATGAAGATAGTCATATAAAGCCAGAGAGAGGCCTGTGGGAACTCAGTGTGAACCACAACACAGCATTTTAACTTTTTCTGTGAATATCTCCATGCATTTTGTTTTCCTTCTTAGGTTGTTTTTTCTTCTTCTCTTTCTAGATCTGATGTTTCTTAATGCAGTAAGATAACTGTATAGATATGTATACATGTATTTGTCATATAATTTATCCTATTTAGCATGTATTAGATTACCTGTCATCTAGGGGTGGAGAATGGGGGGAAGGAGGGGAAAAGCTTGGGAAAAAAAGTTTTTGCAAAGGTCAATGTAGAAAAATCACTCATATGTTTTGTAAATAAAAAGCTTTATTAAAAAAAAAAAGAATAAACCTTCTTTAAAGTTAAACTTTCTGTAAAGGTCATAGAAGTTTGATTGTTCCCTGGTATAGGGAGCACATGCACAGACAGGTGGCTTGATAAATTCTATTTTACATTAGAGAGGAGAAACATGTAGGCTGATAGTTGGAGAGTGCATCTCATCACTCCTCATGAAGGAGCAATAAAAAAATTGATCAGAGTAACTTGCGAGTTTCAGTTTATTTATTTATGAAAAGATGATATTCGAATTAATAATCTTTAAGTTACTTCTAGGTACGAAAATTCTTGGATTTCATGGACTCCTTTGAAGTCTCAGAGAGATAGGGGGAAGGAGAAAGCAACTTAACATATGAATACATAGAGCTTATTTTTTTCCCCTCTAAAGTCAAACTTTCCATTTGGCCCATGGATGTATGGGGGAAAGTATAATAAGACTAAGTCTGTTGCTTAAATACCACAGTCTTTCTAAAGTGCCATCAAAGATTGTACTGAGAAGACATACTACTACAAATGGCCTTTATACAAAATATACTTTAAATGCCATATTTCAGAGATTTTATTCTTATTGAACTAACAAAATGTTGTTACTGACCATGCTTTTCCAGGGAAGAGAAATTAGGTTCATCGAATGTAGCTCTAGAGAACAGAGCTAGGATCAATGGATGGAAGTTACAGAGAGGGGAATTAACATTTAAGGGACTTAACATTTAAGGATTTCCTTATTATTTCACCTGTCCAGCAATGAAATGGGATGTCCTCAATCAATCAGCAAGAATTTATTAAACACTTACTAAATACTAGGATACAAAAACAAAAATGAATCAGTGCCTGCTCTCAAAAAGCTTACATTCTATTTAGGAGAATATCACACATACAAAAACTTTTATATATGCAAAAAACCAAAATAAATCTATGAGAAGGAGGATATATGCAGAAGAAACACTAATAGTTTAAAGGAATCTCTACAACTGAATATTCCTAGCACTTTATTTTTTTACCATGAGTAGAAAGGTCTGTAGCTGTGATAAGGCTTTCTGCCAAATATTATATCTATTGGTTTGGACCATAGAATATATAATGTGAGACCAGCATGACCTGCTAACTGGTTACCCTTGTTACAGAAATAGTACATGGTAGGGATCAAAGACAAACTTTTGAAGTATGAATTAACAAATCTAACATATAGTCTGACAGCATGTGAAAATCATAATTATTATGATTGCTTAAAAAAAAAGCTTTCAAGGATGACACACTAAATTTCCAAATCTTAGCTCAGTGATTTACTACTGATGTGACTTCAAAAAGGTGACTTCCTCTCTCCGGATTTCATGAAGGTGCTGGATTATTAATCTCTCTCTTCAGTTCTAAATCGGATGATTATAGTCTAAGAAAAAGAATAAAAATCCAGTCTGATAAAATAAACCTCAATAAATCAATCATTTTAAATTTCTGTTTAATTTATAAAAGTAGCAAAAAATGAATACTCTTTAATAAAAATGGGCATGAAATGTAATTCTATTTTCATCAAGGGAACATTGTTCTCTTAGGAGCAATATCAGTAAATGTTAATCAGATGACAAAAAAAAAATCTCTGGAAACTTTCCTCCCTTATCTTGTTCACTTATCCAGGTTATTAAGGACAAACAATAAATGACATAACACTGAGTTGAAGCATCTAAACTACTGAGAGTGCAGTCCTTTCTGCTTTCCTTAACAAGAATGAAGATAATTGCCAGATTTTATGTTCATTATATGTATTTCTTCCATTTTCTTTTTTCAAAGCTTGTCATCTTCCCGGAGTGTATCGATGGAAGATAGGAGCTGATGAAATGTGGGACGTTTTTCTGGAAGCTAAATGAAAAGAAAAGTTATTGTTGGGGGTGATTGATCTTCCACCATATTATCAGCAAAAACAAGTATCTGCCCATTCTATAGGTAGGTGTTTTTATCTCTTGGGATACTTTGTTGAAATATGCCATGTTTTATAGATCAGGTATGAAAATAAGTTTTTGCCTCCATTGGGACTCTCCATTCATTTCTCTGCATTATTGCATGCTCAGACACTGCTACTGTTCTCTTTTAAGGGAAATGCCTCTTTTCTCTGCCTTTCCCCCCTATTTCTTCTCTGCATACTGTCATCCTTATATAATTCAATACTAGCAATCTGAAATTCCTATTCTCCTCTTTTCTCCTTTCAGGTGCCCTTTGGAATACCTCTTCTGTATTGAACAGTCTTCTTTGCACCTGCTTTTTTCTCTACTTAAACTCATGAGGAAATATCTTCTCTAGGAGATAACTTATTCCTTACCACCCTTTGTAGTGCTAATTTTTTAAATCCCTTTTTTATCCCATCTCAAATGGGGGACCAGAAGGAGACAGAATAATGTTTGCTCTCCAGTCACTCTAAGACCTTCCTCTTGCTGCCTTTGTTCATCAATCTTTCAATCCAAGTATATATATATCCCTGTATTGATCCTTGTTGTCATCTACCAAGTCATCTATCATTTACCAGGTCACTCTTTCTTAATTCAATACCAATCTCACAGTCTTCCTCTCTATCCTGAACCTTGCCATGATTCTTGGTGATTAAAATTCACTCTGATGTCTCTTTGAACATACTGTGGTTCCAGTTATTCAATCTCCTAAAAGCCTGTGACCACTATTTTCATTCTGCTTCAGATATTCAGGGATGGTAATTCTTTAGACTCTATCATTACTCAAAACAATTCTACCTCTATCATCTCGAATTCTGAAATTTTCCTCTCTGGTCATATCTTCTTGGCCATCTCACTGTTCCTATCTATATTTATTATCCTTACCATGGTCTCTAGTCCCTTCATTCATCCCTGTTGCCTGGCCTCCCTTTTCTTAGGACTGATTCTATAGTTAATCATTTTAACTGTGCTTTCTTCTTTACTCTTAAATCTTACTTCTTGTTCTTCCTGCCAATCCTAACTTCTGGGTCATGCCAATTATGCCTTTGGGCCAAGTGAGTCCACTACCAATGAGATCCTTCATGCTTGCAACTCTCTCCCCTTTTTTTTGCTTCAGCTTCCCTTGCTTCGTTCCAGTCTCAGCTAAAAAATTACATGAAACCTTAATGCTTCCCTTAATGCCCTTGTCTTCCTTCTGAGGGAGGCACTCAATAAATGCCAATTGACTAACAATCCTCACTAATACATTCATTAATCATTTTATTATTCATTGACTGACCCTCTATCACACTTCCCAAAGTTAGAAATTTTCTTTTTTCTTGATCTCTCACTACCATCTCTTATCTCTCTCTTTCTCTGTCTCTTTTTGTCTTTGTCTCTCTGTCTGTCTCTGTCTCATGGCTCTGTCTCTGTCTCTCTTTCTCTCTCCTTGCTTTGTTGTAAAATTGAAGGCTATCCATCTTGAATTCCCTTAGCTCACTTCTTTTATCCAATTTATGTGGAAGTCATTCTTAAATCCAATTTACTTGGAAGTATTTCTCTTGTGATATCATTGGAGGTCTTTGAAAACAAAGGATGAACAACCAATTAACCAATAAACCAACTAACCCAAACCCTCTTGTCTGTTTCCCCTTTGCTCCATTCTCTGAGAAAGAGGTGGTTCTTCTTTTTCTAAGTTTCCCCTTGCTCTTCCTCCCATATTTCTTTACTACTTTCTTCTCATTTACATCTTTGAGAGGTGAAGTGAGTTAGTAGAAAGTTCTAAAATAGGAAAACTTGAATTTCAAACTTGGAATCTCTATTTATTAGGACTGGGACCTTGGCCCAGCTATAGCCTAAGCCTCAATTTCCTTATTTTTCTAAATGAATAAAATAATATTTTTATCACCTAACAGCATTTCATTAATTTTTCTTTTGTTTTTAACCTTAAACTCAACAATTATCAATAAACACAGATATTTCAACAAAAATAAAGTACAGATAGGAATTTCATTTGAAACCTTAAACTTCTCTCTTCCAAGTAGGTTTGTTTTATTTTTGGAGGCATTCAGGATTAAGTGACTTCCCAAGGTCACACAGTTAGTTATTAAATGTCCCCTTCCCAGAGTCACTCAGCTACTAAGTGTGTGGGGCCAAATTTGAACTTCAGGGTTGGGATTCTAGCTACTTCTCCACTTAGTTGTCCTTTGAGTTGTTTTTTTAAATTGTACTTTACAATTAACAAAGTAGTTGTTTTTTTCTCTTCTGAATTTGTTTTTATTTTCTTTTTTTTAAATGTTTTATTAAGGATCTTATTTTTTTCCTTTTTATTACTACCTACTAACTCATCTCTTCCCCCAAATTAAATAAAAGTCCTCCCTTACATTAACTAAGTGAATATAAAGAAGAAAATGCATTAACACGTTGGCTAAGACTAAAAATGTATGTTTCAATCTGTGCAGAGGGTTGTTTTTGAGGAAAGCATTTTGTAAACTATAAAGTTTTACATGAATGTAATAGCTTACATTCTATTATAATGATAACACAAAGCTTTCCAGGTGGAGAAGTTATATGCAGGAATTATATTTCTTTCAGGTTATTAAGGCCTCTCCTATGTGCTAGTGACCTAACTCTTTGGCTCTAATCTACAATTCAGAATGGCATATTTCCCTTACTGTCCTTGATTTGGCAGACTGACTCTGCTGCCTTATGTTCCCCTCCTAGTTTTCTATGCTGTGACCTGCTTCATCCCAAATTCACATTTCTAGATTTCCCACCTCAATCTGGTAGGGAATTTGATCTTAGACCATCTCTTAAGCATTCAGCAGCTCTGCCTTAATGACTCAGCTGGAAAGTGAGGGAGAAGGGAGGGAAACCTGACATTTTTATCATTAATCAAATATTAAACAAGTCTTCTTCATCAAAATTTTCTCAACTCATTTTAGGTCTCCTGAGGAATCCTATCACATTCAATGTGTCCAAATCTTAAATTATCTCTCTCACCTAAATCTCTGTTCCTGTCAATAACATCACCTTACATCTAGTCATTCAGACTCAGATCCTTGGTGCCATTCATCACTTTCCAGACACATTTATATATGCAAGTAAATGTGTATATGTGTAAGTGTATGGGTGTGGGTGGGTACATGTCGGAATATATGGTAAATGTTTAACAACCATCTGTCTAGAGGGAAAGTGTAACAATAGCATATTTTTATATTTGAATTGCATCATTAACACTTACTTAAGTTTAGATAATCAACAAAAGAAATAAATCAAGCTTCGATTTATATGTTTGATATATTTTCCAGTGTAAATGCTCACATATTGAAACTTTATTAATTGATTTTCTGCTCAAATTGGCTTCACATATACTTATCTGTGTATATTCAAGCATATTTTAAAGTATATATGTGTGTATACATGTGTATACACAGATATATGTATATATATATATCTATCTATAAACTATCTTTCTATCATCCACTATTTTTATATATGAAGATAGCCAAGTGACATAGTAGATGGAATTCTGGATTTAAAGTCAGGGAAACCTCAGTTCAAAACCTGCCTCTAACATTTGCTAGCTATATATACCTGGTAAAGATATTCAATCTATCACAGCCTCAGTTTCTTTATCTGTAAAACTGGGATAAAGGCACCCATATCTCACAGTGTTACTATGATGATCGAATGAAATAACATAGGAAAAGCACTTTGCCAGCCTTAGAGTGCTATATAAATGCTAGGTCTGTCTGTCTGTCTGTCTGTCTATCTATTTCTGTTGATATATGTACATGCACACATATACATACACATAAGACCATAAATGTGTGTGTATATATGTATATATACACATACACATATATTTACATCCATGCATGTATATGAATGTTTTTAGCTAAGTATTTTTTATCTAAAGCTTAAAGCTGCACTAAGCCTTCAGGGACACCTTGTATATAATCACAAAGCCCTTTCAGTTCTTCCTTCATAAAATTTCCCATAGCAACCCTTTCTATTTCCATTGAGACCAACTGAATCTAGATATAAAGAGAGTTGTTAGGGACATTTAGGCAATATTTTAGTTTCATTTAAAATATCAGAAAACTAAAGCCCTTGACAGTGAGCTTCAGTGACTTGCCCCAGATTACATTTGCTGTATATGGCACAGACAGAATATCAACTCCAGTTCTCTGATTTCTGGTCCAGTCCTTTCCCCACTGTACCATATGTTCTTAAATCTTAAGACTTGGATTACTGCAATAATCTTTTAAATGGTCTCTCTACTTAGTACCTCTCTCATGCTCTGATCCACCCTACATTCAGATCTTTCACCATGGGAGTCTTAAAAACCTCCAGTCACTCCAATTTGTGCCCCAAATTCCCTACTTTGAGATTCAAAGTCCTCTAAAAACCTGTGCAGACTGGCTTTCCAACCCTGTCTTTCACTTACTCCCTATACTCTGATTACTGCATCTGCTCTGCTCATTCCAGACTATGAATCTTTGATAATACAACCCCCTCTTTTAGAATGCCTTTCTATCCCCTCTGCTTCTCCAAACTGCAAATTTCTGAATAAATGGATAAATGACTATCCAGTTAGATGATGCAGTGGAGAGAGCACCAGGCTAGAGTCAGAAAGACCCAGGTTCAAATATGGCCTCAAATTTTTGCTAGTTGTGTGATTGTGGGCAAGTCACTTAACTCTGTTTGCCACCATTTCTATAAAATGGACTGGAGAAGGAAATGGAAAACCACTCCAGTGTTTCTGCTAAGAAATCCCCCAAATGGGTCATGGAAAGTCATACACAACTGACATAACTGAACAACAACAAAAATGAACAAAGAAATGGGAAACTTTATCTGCCACTCCATTGCATTTACCATCCCATAAATGCACTCATTTGCATGTAATTATTTAATTGCAATTATATTTAAATTGTATTTAATTTATATTTACATTTAAATTGTATTTAAGTACATTATTTAATTTTGTTTCTATAATTATTTGATATTTTGTTGTTGTTGTTTTTAACTTGCTGGGAGTATGGCTGTTTTTTTCTAAATGTTATAAATTTCATAAATTCCATGAGGGAAGATTCCATGATAATGTTCTATCGTCTGTTGTGTGGCCGGTACAATGCAAAATATTGTCACTTCTTTACTTTTTTTTTTTGATGTTGACCAACAGAAAGAAGGAGAAGGAAAGTGAGTAAAGGGCTAGCTTCAGATGCAGGTGGGTTCAAATGCCACTTTTTATACAAACTGGTTGCATAAACTTGAGTGAGTAAACATGGAACCTTTCGGTGCGATGACAAAGCCAATTTATCTTTCAATGACCTAAACCTATATTTTGGAGTAAAACTCAAATAGAAATGGGATCACTAATTTGTGATTAAGGATTTCTGCGAGCTGTATATTGACATTGTCTTAAAATGTAATGTTATCGGGACAGCTAGGTGGCAGTGGATAGAGCACCAGCCCTGAAGTCAGAAGGATCTGAGTTCAAATCTAGTCTCGGACATGTAACATTCCCTAGCTGTGTGACTCTGGGCAAGTCACTTAACCTCAAATGCCTCAGCAAAAGCAAAAAAAAGAAAAAAAAAAAGTAATGTCATCTATGTGTTGTTGAACTTTTATTTATTGTGTTAAATATTTTCCAGTTGGGGCAGCTAGGTGGCGCAGTGGTTAGAGCACCAGCCCTGAAGTCAGGAGGACCTGAGTTCAAATTCGATCTCAGACACTTCCTAGCTGTGTGACCCTGGGCAAGTCACTTAATCCCAATTGCCTCAGCAAAAAGCAAATATATATATATATATATATATATATATATATATATTTTCCAGTTAATCTGAGTGGGGGCTTTCTGGAATGTCCATGTTTGAAACCCCTGATTTAGGCAACTCCCTAAGACCATTCTGGACAGAGAAAGTACCAACCTGACTTGGCAGAGGGAGTTTCCTCCTCTGAAAGTTCCTTATACCCAATTAAATCACAGATTTAGTCCCCTCTTTCTCAACTCAAATATTCAAAAGAATCCGTGATTTCACTGATGTGAGCATTTTGTTCAGTGATGTAGACTACAATCCAACTTTGCCTATCCATTGTGTGTTCCATTGCCATCTACTCTCATAAATTTGCCATAAGGGGGTTCACTGTATATACTCTGGATTTTTTTTTTGACATTCTCTTGATGACCAATAGACAGAAGGCAGGAAGCCCATTATGACAGTAACAATCGTATTGTCAGTCCATTGAACATACTGGATAGAATGTTAGACTTGGAGTCAGAAAAACCTGAGTTCAAAGTCTTTCTCATATATTTCACTTAGTTGTAGGACCCTGGGCAAGTCATTGTAAAATGAAAATAATAGTTCCTGAAACACAGGATTACTGGGAGGCTCAAAGAAGACACCTTAAGTAAGATGGCTTGCCAGCCTTAACTTGCTATGTAATGCAATATATTGTCATTATAACTTGCCTCATGCCAGCAGCTGTACATTATTTGGTAGATGTTGTCTGAAGCTAGCTGTGGACGATACAGCCGATACCCTTGGGAAACCTTTGCCACCACCTGCCTATTATCATAGAGTTCATAAGGTTGTTTTCCCAAACTGAACACCTCCCACATCAGGATTCCTAAAGAGTCAAGAGAAAACATATGGTTAAAAAAACAGAGAGAGATGGAGAGAAAATGCCAGCAGACAGAGGATTTGTCAAATGAAGTTCTAGTAAAAATAAGTAAATACAATAATAGATCACTCCCACAGGTAGCAAGAAACCAAAATGCTATCTATCCATTGGACAGACATTACCTCCAAGCAGAGTGTTTTAGAGGAAGAATGTTTTCATATACTTAGGGCTGGAAGGGAAGTTAGAAGTGATTTAGTCCAATACTCAAACCTTATAAATAAGGAACATGAGCCCCAGAAATCTTCTCCAAGGTCACACAATATATAGCAGCCATGTCCTATGATTTTAAATCTAATACTCTTTCATTGTACTACATTGTCTCAAAGCATAGTTAAATTTCATTTATAAATTTAGCCCCATTTTCAAAGGTCATTTTTATACAATTCTCTCCTCATTGGTAGAGATGAATGCAGGGGAGGCTTCATACATGTGTATAACAATTTCCTTCCTTTTTTTTTCCCTCTTCTTTTAATGGTTTTCAAATGGCTAAAAATACAGAGTACCAGGAAGTACTCAAAAAGTCCTGAGCTCAAATTTGACCTCTAGAACTTAATAGCTGTATGATCCTGGGCAAGTCATTTAACCCTATTTGCCTCAGTTTCCTTATCTGTGAAGTGAGCTGGAGAAGCCACTCCAGTATCTTTGGTTTTTTGTTTGTTTTTTGCTGAGGCAATTGGGGTTAAGTGACTTGCCCAGGGTTACACAACTAGGAAGTGTTATGTGTCTGAGGTCAAATTTGAACTCATATCCTCCTGACTTCAGGGCTGGTGCTCTATCCACTGTGCCACCTAGCTGCCCCACTCCAGTATCTTTGTCAAGAAAACCCATTTGGGGTAACAAAGAGTCTGACACAAATGAAAATGACTAAAACACAAAAATATAGCAATGGTGTAGTCAACTAGGGCCAGGTGATTTAGGACTGGAAAGATTTGGCTGGTTCAAATACTGTTTCTGACATATATTGACTATGGGAGCACTCCATGCCCCCAGGAAAATTATAAAATTGTAAGATATACCTAGGAAGCTCCTCACATTAATAAAACCACAAGAATAGATTAAAGCAACAACAAAAATAAAGAAAATTATAAGTAGTAAGCCCCCAAGACCTACAATCTTAGCACTTATCTTTTTCAAGAGTGAACTATAATGATGTTTCTATAGGGCTTCTTTAGAATAATGAATGAAAATGCAAATTTTTATTGAAAAATGGGACTAAAGGGGCAGCTAGGTGTCACAGTGGATAGAGCACCAGCCCTGAAGTCAGAAGGGTTAATGCGTTAATGGGACTGAAGTGAGACATGGGTCAAAGTTTGTCCATTCACATTCTTCTTACCTATTCAATTCAGGGGGAAGAAATTTCTTAAACTTGTTTAACTATGGTCTCTAAATAGACAAACCAATTAAATTTGGCCTTTACATAGCCATAATTTTTAATGTCATAATTCTAATTATTAAAAAAAAATTCTTACTGAACCCTTTTGTTAGAAAACTGTATCCCTTTCATGTGGGAAGAGACCAACAGGATATATGTTACCCAGCATGCTTGTTGACATTAAATGCACTACCAAGAATCTCCCCATCTCAGGTAACTTCTTATTTGTTATTGCTTGTCACTGGGGGGTATTTATTTTAATTTTACAAATGTTTAAGTGCCTCATTGTTTGTTTTGGCTGCTTCTCTTACTCTGATAATTTCTCCTTTGGGAAGTCAGCATGTAGGCTAATTATGCTGCCATGGATGACAGCTCTCTTACCGAAGGCCCATACGTCTGACTTGCTGCTATATTTGGAGTAATGAAAGACTTCTGGTGCTGACCACTTGATTGGGAACTTTGTTCCTATTGAGCTGACATATTGATCATCAAGAACATATCTGGAAGAGACAAAAAAAGATTGTGAAATTCAGGTCAGCATCCAAGGAAGAGACCTTTTTAATGCCTCTTGTTCCAATTCAGCTGAAGAACTCAAACCACTAAATATATACTAAATTATTTTCTGATAGCATGATTACACATACAAATTGCAGCCAGGATAAAGACTATAGAGTTCTCTAGAGATTCAATCTAATGCTTCTTCTTTTGCAGAATTTCCACATGTATATTTAGCTGGAGATCATTTGTGGCTTTTAAGTTTGACAAAAGTAGATATTTATGTTTTCAGGTTACCAATTAGACAATGAATTTTGCATATAAGGTCTCCAAGAATAACAATCATTGTTAAGACCCAAGAATAATTGAAACCTCACAGGGTAGAAGGCTTCAGTAAGTAATAATTTGAGTTAAATAAAAAGTAAAACACACAAAAAACTTTTAAAATATTGTTAATAAGTTAGTTAAAATGTTCTTCCACAGGAAAAAAAAATGGTTTAAAGAGGGAACTAAAACACTATAGGATCTGAAATCATTAATGTATAAGGTAGGGGTAATATGAAAATTAGAAGCAGTTGATTTGGCCAAATCTAAGGGAAAGAATTTTTTTAAAAAGAATTTTAAAAGTCTGCAAATCCAAAATTGTAGATTGGCATTTTTTTTCATGGAAAAAAGACAAGTGGTTTTTATTTTTTTCCAATCTTCAGATCAAGGTCCTGAACTTACTTGACTTAATTGCAGAAAGAATTATAAAAGTTTTGGGACTACAAATAAGAAAAACAGCTTTCTAATTTTGACTCTACCAGTCATGGAATGATAGAGTCAAAACCAGATAAAGCAAGCCATTTAACCTCTCTCTTTTTCAATTTTCTTATTCATAAAATGAAATCATCTTTACAGTCACTTCTGGCTTTAAAGTTCTAGGAATCAAATTTTTACTCCTTAAAAGTCACTTTTAGAAAGTGAGATAAAATTGTGCTTCAGAAACATTCACTGGAGGTAAGTTTAAGAAGACTTCCAGATTCCACCTTGACTAGTATACCCCATCCTTCTTCAAGAAAGTTTTTGTGATGGAGTATAGCTATACTAGAGGATAAAAAGTCATTTTCTAAAATGTCTAGGTTCTAGTGGTATAGCCTGTGACTCCTGCTATCATTCTTTGAGAAGGTGAAGAAGAAAACGGACAATGATCAACATATCCTTCAACTCAAGGATGAATTTGTGAATGTGTTCTAGGATAGGGACAAGATCAGTGGGGGCACAGTCCAGAATTACATGAAGCCACAAAGATGGTCATGTTGAGTACGCATTGCCATGATGGGGAGTCGGAGAGCACTTTTAGGGAGGATCAGGGGTTGCCAGCAAATGTGAGAGCAGGTATCATTTCATCATAGAGATGAAATGAGAGTATTACTCCCCACACAGAAAGTTCCCTATCTCAGGACTAACAGGATGCTCTCTGTTCTCTGTACTGAGTCCACAGGTTCCTCAGAGGAGCATAGGAGAAGAAATAAAAGTAGGCACCTAGCATATAGAGTCATAAGAAACAAGAAATTTAGAACTGAAAAAGACCTTAGAGAACATCTTGTCCTGTCCCTTCATTTTTATAAATAAGGAAACATAAAAATTAAGTCACTTGTTCACCCGGAAACTGGTAACAGGCAAGTCCAGATTTGAACTCAAATCTTGACTTCAGACCAGTACTCCTGCCACTGTGTCAAAAAAAAAAAATGTGGGTTGTATCAATTATGAATGCAAGTCAAGAACTTATTTATCCTCAAGTAACAAGTTAAAAATTATGACCAAAGAGGAGTTATTGCATATTTAAAATCAAAGTAACTCATGGCACTAAGCAAATATTTCTAAATGCTGAACTTAATAAAAATATTTTTAAAATAGATTTACATTAGCCTGAGATGGTTTAGGAGACTGTTTTTGAGTTGGAGTCCTTCATTTCTGAAGTTAATGTGAATTCTGCATTCCTCCCTTTTTATAACATCTTTTTTTTTTTAAGGCAAAGGGCAGGCATTCCACTCAAATGGACTTTGTCCAGATTAGGAGGATTACAATCAAATGAAATTAAAATCCCCTATGTACTAATTGTTCTTTTACACATTAACTCACTGATGTGACACTCATATCTCCCCTTTGTGCAAAATAATATAAATAGTCACTCTGTAGTTTAAACAGCATTTAACAGCTAGGGCTGGGAACCAGGGTGATGAAAGACGGCCCAGGAAATCCAGCACCAGGACAAACATTCTCAACATATTATCTAATGCTATTAAAGGAAGAGAGAGGAAAGCTATTTCTAAATCACTCAGCGTTAACCCTGATGTGGCAGCAGGAATGTTGAACAATGGTATCTTACTTAGTAAGGCACCAATCACACCCTCATTAGTGCTATGAAAATTTCTATGGAATGGAAAGGAAATTTTCCCCAGTCTTATCTAGGGTGAGAACTAGGTCTGCTATTTTTTTTTTTTTTTTGGAAAACATGTAGGCAGAGTTTGGAGGGAACTCAGCGATTTCTACTGCAGGAGGATTGGATTATGCTCCCATGGATGGGGTTCCAGGGGGTCCATAAATGTAGATGGGGGAAAAATTTACCAAATCTGTTCATCTTTTCCTTCAGTTATATATATTTTAAGTGATTCTGAGAAGGGGTCCACAGGTTTCCCCAATCTGGGGGTTCATAACACAAAAGAGGTAAAGACCCTTTCTGTGATTCAGTGAAATCTTCCTCATTTTATCAATGAGAAATGCATGTATAAAGATGATGATGTGAGAAATGCATGTATAAAGATGATGATGTTGGTACGTTTATTGCCACAGCTAGCTCAGTGTTTGGGAGGCTCTGAAGGAAGGTGTAGGAGAAAAGAAACTAACTACCAAACTGAAGGTCTGCTGACCTATTGTTGTATACCTGGGAATCATTCAGTTTCCATTTGAATTGTTTTAGAAAGATTCTGAAGATCACCTGACAAGATACTAAATTGCCAACTATCCAAACTCTACTGCAGAAAGTGCAACTCACTGGACTGGCCACATTGTTTCAATGCCAAATGTACTCTTGCCAAAAAGATTATTTTATGAAGAGTTCACACAGGGCAATCACTCACAAGACAGAAAAAGCGATACAAGGACACTCTCAAGGTATCTCTTAAAAAGTTTAGAATCGATTGTGTGACATGGGAGACACTGGCATAGGACCACCCAGCATGGCGTGTCCTCATCAGAGAAGGTGCTGAGCTCTATGAGCAAAATGGAATTGAATTAGCTCAGAAAAAAAACATGAGATGTGCTAAGTTACACAATCCACCCCAAATGTTCACAGGGACTATTTCTGTCCAATCTTCCAAGCTTGCATTGGTCTGATTAGCCATAATTGGGCACACTGTACCTTGACCCCAATATAGTAATGTTATTTTGGCCCTTTCCAAGAACAAAAGACAACAGCTGTATTACACCAATGAGCAACATATGTATATTGTACAAGCAATAAAGACTAAAAGTTTGCTCAGTCCTAATTTCTTCTTTCAGGCAATTATTTGTTAAGAGCCTTCTAAGTGACAAGAATTATGATAGCTACTTGGGTTACAAAAACAAAAGTTAAATAGGCCTTGCCCTCTAGTGGTTAATATTCTGCTAATGGAAATGAAATATATGCATATAAGTAAACAGAAAACATATACAAAAAAGGTAATTTAATGAAAGGCACTGAGAACTTTGAACAAATACTACTACTAATAAAATATTAATATTTCTATTCTAATTAAATATTAAACATTAAATTTTACAAAGTGCAGTCTTGGAATACATTTCCATTAGTAAGTGAGACTTCTAAGTAGAGAATTTTGAAGCAGTCAGAGATGGCAAAATCATAAAATATCTATAGAATGAAAGGATTTTTTTTTTTTTTTTGCTGAGGCAATTGGGGTTAAGTGACTTGGCCCAGGGTCACACAGCTAGGAAATGTTAAGTGTCTGAGGTCAGATTTGAACTCAGATCCTCCTGACTTCAGGGCTGGTGCTCTATTCACTGCACCAACTAGCTGCCCCAGTATGAAAGGATTTAATCCAGGGGTGCATGTAGTATATATTGATTGTGGAGGTTTGGGGAAATTGGGAGCAATGACTCTTAATTATTAAATTAAAAATTAGCCAGAGGGATGGCAACTTCATGACAAAACTAATATTCTTAGATTCAAACAAATGGAGGCAAGATACTTATACTGATCATATTACTCAAGATAGTATAGAAAAGGAATTTAAATAAAAGATGATAAATTTCTTTTTTGCTTTGTTAGCAGATCATATTATTTAGGACAACATTAATCCAAATCCCATTTCTCTGTATTCATTTAGGATCTGCCTTACCTGGTCATTCCGAAATCAGATACTTTCACTGAAAGGTCACTGTCAACCAAACAATTCCTAGCAGCCTTTATGGGAGGGAAAGAATAATAAATTTATCAAGTGGTCAAAAGTAAATAGAGAAATAGCAAGTTATTTGTCTTTGTTTTTCTCTAATAGTTAATACTTAAAGAAATATCTCAACCAATAATAATACCAGAAAATAATAGAGAACTTTTAAGAATTGCAAAGTATTACATACATACATACATACATGTATGTGTGTGTGCTCAAAATATCTCTCTCAATAAGTTAAGTGTACTGGGTCCTATTTTTCTTATTTTATAGACATGTGGGAATTGAGTGAACAACGCTGACTCCACCTTGTGACTCAATTCTGGATTTAATTTAGGGTTAACTTTTCTATCCAATTATGGGTCTAGTAAAATTTCTCTCTTGTGAGAAAACTTTATTCAATAGAATTCAAATGAATTTATTTAATTTGATAGGAATTGTGGGAAAACTTTATTGTACTTATGAACCCATACCTGCATGGCTGTGTAGTTGAACCACCTTTACCTATGGCTTAAAGACTTTTAAATAAGGACCAAGGTTATGCTGACCAGAAATGCAGTTAGAAGCACAGCAAGTTTTCTCACAATTATCAATATCAAAAAACTCAAATGTCTTATCTGAAAACTGTCCTCGTATTGGTCAATCAGTTGTTGTTTCCCTTGTTTCTTCAATTTAATATCAGCACTTGGGGAGAGTGGGATGATTCTTTTCATATTTTCAGGGAATTGTACCTGTTCACTCTTCCCTTCTAACCTTCGAAGTCCCTAATCTTTCCTCTAATTAGAAATCAGATTACCCAATTATACATCCTGGTTTATATCCCATTAATTGTTTTCTTTTAGTAAGTTGGTTTCACATGACTATTTTTTTTTACATAAAAGTCTGTTTTATCCTGTATTCAGAATATTTGGACATATTAGGGAGCCCATACACCCATTTATTATGCCTATTTTGCTAATAAATCATGTAGCTTGGATTGTTCCCTTACTTATTATCTACCACACATGGAGAAACTGAGTCTTAGAGGATGTTACTAAGTAACAAAAATAGGATCAGAATCAGATCTTACTGACTCTAGCCATTAGGCAACATTGTCCAGATCTTTATAGCTTTCAAAGTACTTTCATATCTGCCATGACATTTGATTTTGACAATAACAATTATTTGACAATAAAAATTTGATTTGACAAAAAAGTGAAACATACATGATCAATATGAATATTTTTAAATAGATGAGGAAAATGGAAATTAAGTGATTTCCCATTGTCACACAGTTAACAAATACTAGAAATGAGATGAGAATGATGATGATGATGCCGATCATTATCATGATCATAATGATAATTGATGCCAATGATAATGATTATCACAGATGTGCATGGGAGTGAAATTAGGGTGATGGCATCCCCTTGGGGAACATTCCCATTTGTCCTTCTCTTTATGCACAGGAAGTGTCTGTTTGAGAATATTGCTTCTTTTAAGGTGTCTGTCAATGAGAATGCTCCCTAGCTCACACTCTATGTACATCCATGACTATTATTGTTTTATAACCTAATCCTTATGACCAAAAGAACCAAATGGCTCACTTGTGAGAGTCACATCAATGCTTTCAAACCAGTAAGAGGCATTCATACACAGTAGGGGTAGAAAGAGGAACTCTACAGAAATTTGTCAATAAATATTCCTGTCATGTAAAGTATATCCATTACTTCAAAGAAGAACACTTCTTTGGTAACCTCATGCACATTTCAAGATTAAATGACATGTTGATTCAAGGACTATTTAGCTTTAAACATTCTCCAAAGACAGATTTTGATTGAATCACTAAGAAAAAACCTCAAACCTCTATTCCTATATACATATATAAGTAAATATATATGTATGTATATATGTATATGTGTATATATGTATATACACACATATGATTTGTGATATGATGGTGCAGTTCTTTATAATGGTGCAGTTCCTGAGACATAATAGCTCACATTTAGATAGTGCTTCAAGGTTTACAATGCATTTTACATGGATTATCTTATTTGAACTGAAGTGGGTAGTATGGATATTGTTAATTCCTATTAAAAGCAGTTGAGAGAAGGGAAAAGGAAAGAGATATAGCATCTACTATGTACCAGGCATGTGTTAAAAGCTTTACAAATATTATCTCATTTGATGAGGAAAATGGAAATTCAGAGAAGCCAAAGGATCATATCATGGTTCATAATTGTAAAGAGTAGGAATGTGAAATCAAGTCTTTTGATTCTGGGGTAACTAGATGGTACAGTGGAGAGAGTACCAGGAGTCAGGAAGATATGAGTTCAAATCTGGCCTTAGACACTTTCTAGCTATGTGAATCTGGGCACATCACTTAATCCTGTTTGCCTCAGTTTCCTCATCTGTAAGCTGGAAAAGGAAATGGCAAATCACTCCAGTATCTTTGTCAAGAAAATCCACCCTGAACTTACAAAAAATTAGACACTACTGAACAACAACAATTCTTTTATTCTAAATCCACTAGTATCTACTGTACCAGACTGCCTTTCTAATAAATGATTGACTAGAGTTAATGATTCTCAGTAAGAGCTAAATCAATAATAATAACTAATTATAACAACAAGCATTTATGTAGCATTTTGAGGTATGTTAAGTCTTTTACACACACTATTTCATTAAGTCCCAACAACAACCATGGGAGGTAGGTGCTATTATTATTCCCATCTTACATATGAGGAAACTGAGACTGAGAGAGGTCACATAGCTAGTGTCTGGGTAAGATTTGACCAATTTTTTATTCTAATTAAATTACACAAAATTCTTTTCTCCAAATGTTTTCTTAAAGTCCTCTTCTGACATTCTCAATTATGCCACAATAGACTTATTACCCTAGAAGTTTCCTTCATTCCTGGACTTCTTACGATGGAAGTACTCTTCCTCTGAATGGCTGATCCTTCTATAATCTCCAATATAAGGAAAACTTTCAGGCTAGTTATATCTACCTTCTCTCCAGGTCTATTTCTACATCTCCAGATTTTCTTTATCATGCCTCTACCCAACTGGTACCTAAGTACTTGGTACTAAGTACCAAGAGATATACAAGTACTTCCCCCCCCCTATTTTTTTGGCAACGTTTTTCCTTGTAGAATGTTTTGAGTGATTGGGCTGTCTTTCTATTCATTTGTATTTGTATTCCTAGAATTTAAGACAATGCCTGCTACATAATAAGTGCTTAATAAAAGCTTGTTGATTTGACTTGACTTTTTTTTTTTTTAGAGTGAAAATGCTATGTTGTGATCCACACTCAGTTCCCACAATCCTCTCTCTGGGTACAGATGACTCTCACAAGACATTGGAATTGGCCTGAATCATCTCAATGCTGGAAAGAGCCATGTCCATCAGAATTGATCATTATATAGAATTATTGTTGCCATGTATAATGATCTCCTGGTTCTACTCATTTCACTTAGCATCAGTTCATGGAAGTCTCTCCAGGTCTTTCTTAAAATCATCCTCCTGATCATTTCTTACAGAACAATAATATTCCATGATATTCATATATCATAACTTATTCAGCCATTCTCCAACTGATGGGCATCCACTCAGTTTCCAGTTTCTTGCCACTACAAAAAGGGTTGCCACAAACATTTTTGTACATGTGCGTCCCTTTCTCTCCTTTAAGATCTCTTTGAGATATAAGCCCAGGGAGCAGCTAGGTGGCACAGTGGATAGAGCACCAGCCCTGAAGTCAGGAGGACCTGAGTTCAAATTTGATCTCAGACACTTAACATTCCCTAGCTGTGTTGCCCTGGGCAAGTCACTTAACCTCAATTGCCTCAGCAAAAAAGAAAAAAAAAAGATATAAGCCCAGAAGAAATACTGCTGGATTAAATACTATGCAGTTTGATAAACTTTGGGCATAGTTCCAAATTGCTCTCCAGAATGGCTGGATCTATTCCTAATTCCACCAACAATGTATCTGTGTTCCAGTTTTTCCACTTCCCCTCCTCGTCATTATCTTTTCCTGTCATCTTAGCCAATCTGAGAGATGTGTAGTGGTATTTCAGAGTTGTCTTAATTTGCATTTCTCTAATCAATAGTGAATTAGAGCATTTTTTCATATGACTAGAAATGGTTTCGATTTCATCTGAAAATTGTTCATATCCTTTGACTATTTATCAATTGGAGAATGGCTTGAATTCTTATAAATTTTATTCAATTCTCTGTATATTTTAGAAATGAGGCCTTTATCAGAACCCTTAAATGCAAAAATTATTTCCCAATTTATTGCTTCCCTTCTAATCTTGTCTATATTGTCTATTTTGCTTGTACAAAAATTTTTTAACTTAATATAATCAAAATTCTCTATTTTGTGTTCAATAATGATCTCCAGTTCTTCTTTGGCCACAAATTCCTTCCTTCTCCACAGATCTGAGAGATAGACTATCTTTTGTTTTTCCAATTTGTTTACAATATCATTCTTTATGCCTAAATCATGAACCCATTTCCACCTTGTGGGTCAATGTCGAGTTTCTGCCATACTAATTTCCAATTTTCCCAGCAGTTTTCTGACTTGATTTCTTAATACCAGAGCACAGCTCAATCAAGTTTCTTCACTTTTTTTCTCTTCTTAGAAAAACTAGTTTGCTTACCAAATCTCGGTGTATGAACTGGTGGCTCTCTAAGAATGCCATTGCTTCACAAACGTTGTAGCACATTTCCAGAAGTTGGAAGGGCTGGAGTTCTTTCCCATGACATTTCAGATAGCTGAGCAAACAACCGTTTGTGATGTACTCAGTAACTATGTAAATGGGGTACCTCTCAGTGCACACACCATAGAATTTGACCAGCTTGGGGTGATTGAGTTTCCTGAAACAAATCAATTGTTCAAACTTGAGCTTGTTTTCATTTCATTTTACTGATGTGTTGAAGACATATCAAGAAGCAAATATGTGGTGAGTCCAAGACCTGGAGTCAGGAAGACCTCAGTTCAAATACAGACTCAGATATTTACTTGTTTTTTAATTCTGTACAAGTCATTTAACTTCTGTCTGCCTCAGTTTCTTTCTCTGTAAAATGGGGGTAATAATAACACCTACCTCCCAGGATTGTTGTGAGGATTTAATGAGATTATATTTGTAAAGCACTTTAAAGCCAATAATGGCTAGTTGTTATGATGATGACCAAAATTAAATCTATAGAGAATTGCATGTGTTTAACATATTGAATTACTTGCTGTCTGGGGCAGGATGGGAGGGGGGAAGGAATGGAGAAAAATTTGAAATACAAGGTTTTGTAAGGGGGAATGTTGAAAACTATCTTTGCATGTATTTTGAAAATAAAAAGCTATTATTTTAAAAAAAGTGTATATCTGGAAGTCTTCATAATTTTTCCCTCTTATAACTTGGAGTTAAGTAGAAAGAAACAGAACTTGTCCTATTATCACAATGGCACTTTTACCTCCAGAGCAAAAAAAAATACTGGCTTATTTTCCAGTCCCTCAAAGACAATGGATATGTGCCTATGGAATGACTTGTACAATCTCTTCTCAGGAACAGAAAAGAGTTGTTTCAGAAACTCTGACTCATGAACATTTGGGGATAGGGATTGCAAAGCCTGAATTGTACATGCTGTCCTATTCTAAGCATTATAAATTGAAATTACATGAAAGAATTTCATTCCTTCTTTTTCTTTTCCCAAGTTTAAATTCAGGGTCCTAATTTTAATAATTTTAATAATCCAAATATGGTACATTAAACTACCAAAAGTCAAGTTAGAATATGCTATCATTTCTCATCTACTTTATAAAAAAACACTTATTTGGGTCATATATATATATATATATACATATATATATATATATTAGCACTTTAAAATATATTATCCACTCTGAGTTTTACACTACCTCGAAAGGTAAACACAAAAAGTATTATTATCTTAAATCATCTTACAGATGAGGAAATGGAGGATTGAAAAGGTCAAATGATTTATTCAGGATTACATAGCTAAGAAGTAGGAAAGGTAGGATTAAAAAAACCAGATACATACATAAGTAGATAAATAGATTAATAGATAATAGATGGATGAATGAATAGATAGATAATGGATGGATAGGTGAATGACTAGAAAGATGAATTGATAGATGGATAGATAGATAACTAGATAAATTAATGAATAGATAGATGGGTAGATAATTATATAGATGAATAACTATGCAAATGGATAAATAGATGAATGAATGAAAAGATAAATATGTGTTATTTTCCCTTTCAGACTGTAAACTCCTAGAAGGTAAGGATTATCTTTGTTTTTAATTGTATCCCCAATGCTTGGCATATAGTAGGTGCTTAATGCATGCTTATTGGATTGGATTGGATTTCTGCTTTGAGTACAGTAAGAATTCCATTAAAGTTAAGGTTATATCTGATTGACCTTGTTATTGTCCAGTCAAAGCAGTTTCTGTCTCATTTGTGGAATGCAAAAGACATCTTTCCTTTCATGATTTTCTGATATCTCATTCACTTATACCTTCTATTAACATAGCAGCTCTCCTATGTTACTAAAATGTTAGATGATTAATAAGTTTTTCAGCACTGAAAAATCTGATAATTTAAATTTTGCAAAGAGCATTTAGATTTATATGTTGACATGATATTGCTATTGTGAATCTATGACCCTGAGGGTCGGTTGCAAAATATCTATTATAGCAATTTTTTTTCCCAAACCATTGTGTCCAAAGTTCTAAAGATCTAAGAGATAAACGCATCATTGAAATGCTTCAAATACTCATGTGTATTTTTACCAGTTAAGGATACAGAGAGAGGGCAGAAAAAAAGAGTCAAAGGCAGAGGTGGGGGTGGTTCTCTATTGTAGAATCCCAGAGCTATCTCTTTTGTTGAACACTTTTTATCATTGGCTTAGATGATGGTTTAGATGGCATGTTTAACAAATCTGCTGATGACTCAGAGCACACAGGTAGCTAACATATTGGTCAACAAAGCCAAAAAAGTTCTTGACTGACTAAGAGGTTGGGCTAAATCTAGTAAGATACAATTCAATGTTGTTGAACAACAGTTGTTGTTGAACAAACAACAATTAAATAGTAGAAGGGATATCTATAGAAAAGGGATTATATTTGGCCCTAGAGAACTCAAAGAAATAGTTAGAAGTCACAGAGATATATTTTTGCTCAATGTAAAAGCATGTCTACTAACAATAAGAGTCAACCAAAAGTGGGGTGATCTCCTTCAAAAGACTATATGACTGCTATATGAATGATGTTAAGGGAATTCCTGATCAGGTACAAGTTGGACAAGGTGATCCAAAAGCTCCTTGCAATTCTGAGATTAGTTTATCTCATTTTTTGTCTGTATAAACAGTATGGAAATTATTTATTCAAAGGGGTGGGGAAGGGGAAAAATCTACTCAAGTTAAAAAATTAAAAGTATCCAATAGGGAATTAAGATGATTTCCTTTTCCAATGCAGGTCAAATGTCTCTTAAGTAAAACAATAGAACTTACATCATGGTATGGGCCTCCTGTATGAATTCATCTTCTGACATAGAACCTTCCTTAATCATCTTAATAGCAACATCATACTTCTCCTTCCATTTTCCCAGACGCACCACTCCAAATTGTCCACATCCTAGTTCTTCCAAAAGAGTAATCTCTTCTCGCTTTAATTCCCAAATTCCTAGAAGACCAAAACAAATTTCTTTAGTAATATGGTAAAAATATGAAGACATGGGAGTCTAATAATCTTATGATTTCCTTTAAAATATACTGAAGGTACATGGTAACAGAAAATATGGCAAATTTCTGTTAGATAATTGCAAATCTTAAAAATTGATGATGTCCTTTAGAAGCTAGTGAAATGAAAATTTTAAGTCATTGTAAAGTTAGACACTCCTATGAAACAATTTCACCTACTTTCTGATTACGTTTTAAGACTGGTCTTCTGTTATGTACTGGGATAAGTAGAAGGAAACAGAAACAAGAGAAGGTACTCAACTTTCAACAGAGGACTAGTATTGATAAGGGCATATTGTCAATTTCACTGATAATGGAGATATTATGAGTAGAGGCTGAGATAAGGGAAATACAAAAAAGCAAAAGAAAAAGTCAATATATTAGCACTACAGATTTACTGCTGCCTATCTAGAGGCTATTTCCTACCAATCTATTCCTTCCATGAGTATAAATATATTTATCTACTTAAAAAGAAAGGAAAACATAAAATTATGAATGAAATAGTTTAGGAAATTGAAAGCAAATGGCATACCACTTCCCAAGGATGCTGTGGATGGGACCTTATTGGCTTTAGTGGATACTGGATGTCGAAGTCTTGTAATCATGCCTGCAATAAGAGAATAATCAAAGTACCCATAGTAGCTTTTTAGTCTCTTAGTAAATAGCAGAAGGAAAAAGCAAATAATTTAGTCAGATAATAAATAGAATTTAGTGATTCTGTATTTAAAGAAATCTGATGGTTTGTCTATACTTATGGTATGAATTAGATTTAGCTACTGTTGGAACTTATGATCCTTTGAGATAAGATATACTGTTAAGTCCTGAAGGAATTTCTATTCTACTGGGGGAGATACAACACTAAGTAAATGCAGGGTGCATGTAATGTTATATAACATCATTTTACATGGAAAAGAACTCTAATAGGTAAGAGGAGCAGGAATGGTCTCCCATAGGAGGTGGCACTTGAGTTGTGTTTTGAGGAAAACAAGGAATTCCAGGGAAGTTAGGAAGAAATGTATTCCATAACATAGGAAGTGACTTGTGAAAATGTAAAAGTCTGGAGAAGGAATATTTCATGTTGGAAACATTTAAAAGAAGAATTTGACTAAAAGAAAAAATATTTGAAAGAAAGTGTTGTGAAAAAAGACTGAAAAAATAGGTAGGTAGGAGCCAGATTGGGAGAGATTTCCAAGGTCAAGCTATAGATTTTGTATTTTATTCTAGAGGCAATAGAAAAACACAAGATTTTTTAAACTAAGAATAAGTAAGGGAAATGGGGGTGTTAAATAACCATCTCAGCATTTTAGGAATGTAACTCTGACAGATTTCTGAAGAATAAATTGGAGAGGGTAAAAGCTAGAAGCAAAGAGACCAATTAGGAATCTAATGTAAAAGTCTGAGGAAGAAATCTTGTGAGCCTGAATTAAGGTAGAGGTTGTATGAGTAGAAAGAAAATGAAAAGCACAAGCAATGTTCTGGAAATAGAATCAGTGACACTTGGCAACTCAAAAAATATAAGTAGAGAGAGAGAGACGTGGAACAAGAAGGATTCCAGGGTCATGTACTTAGGTTAATGGAAAGATGGAAAATTTTTGATAGAAATTAAGTTTAGATGAGGAATGGGTTCTGGGAAGGAAGAAATTTAGTTATAATATTTCCAAGTAATGCTGAGATTGGATTATAACTATTATAATCTATATTATTAACTGAAATGTTTTATTAAAAATATTCTACATATGAATCTTGATTTTCATTTCATTTTGATATTTGGTGATGATTCATACATCATGAAAGGAAAGAGAATTTGTTACCTGAATTTAGATTGCAGCTGGACCATTACCCAGTCATAACCTCAAACTGTCATATTATATAAAAGGTGCCAAATGAATATCTATACAACGAGCCTACTTTAACTCAACTGTGTTCTCTGTTGGGCAATTAGAGAACCCATTATAAAAATATATAAAATACACTCAAATCTCAGTGTATCAAAGGAATCTTTTCCTTCTCTTTTGCTTTCACAAATAACAATATTTGGAGCAGGACTCAAGAAAAGATCCAGTCATCAAGAAAAGAAAAGAAACTTAGGGGAATTACCTGCTGAATTGTGTTGATGATAATAAATAAGCTTAGGGATCGAATCAAAACAATAATTTTCTGCTAAGTACAATTTGTTTTCAGCATTTGTGTGCACATGATAATGTTTTACAGCTCCTTTTTTATCACTGAAAAAAAAAAGCAAAAGGTATTAGAATTTGTTCACTAATTAAAATTTAATTAGATATGTGATTTAGGAGCTCATTTAGATGAGTTAAGTTTTTAGATTTCATGTTTTTTATGGATATCTATCACCTAGGCAGAATTACACATTATAGAGTTTTTCTTTACATGCTTTTCAATATGTTTGTATTGTTTTAAAATCTAGAGTAGATTTATTTAATCTTATTTAACTAGAATGCCAATGCCAGTTAAATATCTTGGTTACATTTGAGTTAGACTGAAAGCATTTTTTTTCCTAATAAAGACTTCAGTTAATTAATTGATTAATAGTTGCTACTACTTATACTGTGTACTTTAAAGTTTATGGCAATAATTTTTTTAGTGTCCTTTGCTGGAATGACTAGATGACTTTGGACTCTGCTTTGTAGTGATTTCAGGGCTACTGGTGGACCTCTGGGAAGAAAAGTTTTGTTTTTCAGAATTCACTGGTATTAGAGAATCACAGAACCAGAGCCAAGAGGGACATTAGAGATTATCTAGCTCAACCACAGTTTCCTATACACTTATACATTTTGTAGATGAGGAAATGGAAGAATAAGGATTAGAACTTAAATCCTATGATTCTCAATCAGTTCAGTATTCTTTTGACTGTGCCATGCAAACTCCCAACATCCAGGGCCATCTTTAAGTGTATTTAGTGTTTGGGGACTGATTGGTTCAGAGTGAATGTAAATAGCAATTTTTTTTATTAGATAAAAGAGGCCATATTTTTTGCTTAATTTCTTACCTAGTCTTAATTATTGAATGGGTGTTAGCTCAAACTAAGACTTGTTGAAGACCTTAACTTAAAAGGGCCAAGGTCTCCCCTGCATCCAGGGCCATCTCTAGGCTTACTGACATATCTGGACACTGGACCCAAATGATTCCATAGGGAGAAAGTGAAGCTGGTGACTTTGTACACCTTACTGAGCTCACTTAAAACCAATTCACTTCCATGTCATAGCATCACTTTCCTGATGCCATAGTCTTCTTCGAGAAAACAGTAAAAACAACAGCAATAACAACCTCCTAAGCTATGAAGAAACTTCAAGCAAGCAAATTCCATTGATTCTGAACTTAAAAAAATCTTTCTTTCTTTCTGTGCCAAGTTTAAATTGTTAAACAGTCAGATACTGCAACCTACACATTGATAGATAGACTAAAAGAGTTGGCTTCTACCTAGCAATTGAGGGGAAGTATAGAGCTATAATTTCCAGTTCTGTATTTGTAACATCTATGGTTATCTTACAGAGGACTTTTCATGTTTTCAAAAGTTCTCAAAGAACAATTAATTTGAATTAATGTTAGTCCCAAAAATAAGTGTATGCCATATAAGACAGTGGAGTTGAGAATAAGTAATAAAGAGGGGGGAAGAATTGAGAAAAACAAAGAGACAAGGATAGGGTTTCATAATTCTAAAATGGTTGAAAATCAGTAATTAAGCTGGAAAGCAATTTCTCAATTGATTTTAATTATTGTTTGGCCAAACTCTCACCCTGATGTTCTAATAAGCTAATATTTTTGTTATTGCTGACCAGTCAGCTTTATCTGACTCTTTGTGATCACATTTGGGGTTTTCTTTGCTGTTTTCTTCTCCAGTTCATTTTACATATGAGAAAACTGAGGCAAACAGCATTGTTAAGCTATAGGGCAACACAGTAGCAAGCATTTGAGATCAGACTTGAATTCAGGAAGATGAGTCTTTATTATCATTATTATTTATTTACCATTATTATTATTTATTATTATTTAAGGTAATTGAAGACTTTCTCTTGTAAATGTAGACCCCAGGGACTAACTGTATAGGCTTAGTACTGAATAGAGGAGAAAACATTGATGGTAAAGGGTAAAAGACCCAGAGTATGGCAGCTTGCCTTTCTTCCACATCCAAGGGAACATAAAACCAAAAGTCTTGCATGAGAAAGGAAAACACCTCTTACCCAAGTCCTAAATAATTTGTGAAACATCATACATGTTGCAACAGAAAAAAATTCACTTCACTGACAATGATTAATAAGAGAATTTCATGAAAGAGATAGATATGCAAATAAACACACACACACACACACACACACACACACAAATAAATAATCCTCATACATACTTTAGGGCCATACTGAATAAGGATACTGTGTATCGTCCTGCTTGGCTTGAGTTCCGAACCATAAATGCTCCTTCTTTTCCCTAAAAAAAAAAAAAAAAAAAAAAAAAAAAAGGAAGGAAAATGCTCAAGGATAATAGAGATAAATCTAGGGAAATTGTCACTTTCAAAAAAAACTGCTTTTCGCTATTGCTTAGAAAGTATGAAATGGGATTGACTAAAATATTCCTGTTAGTGGCCCCAAAGTATATATTTGAAAGAGTTAAATATAGAACATTTTGTACAGACAGTCTTCCAAAGTTCTTCTTGTTCTTTGGGGTTCACTTTATACACCTATAGGGTGTGCTCTGGTTTTTCCAGTCTACTTATCTGTTAATCCTATTTATCTTGTAAATATGTGGGGAAATAGGTAGATTAGCGACTCATTCATCATTTATTGTCTTGCCTGAGTCACCGTGAGGAAAATGTCCCACAATTAAAATAGTCAATTATTCAATTGATGAATTAATCAATAAGCATTAATTAAGAGCCTAAGATTGGCCTGGCATTATGATGGGCACTAAAGACAAAAATAAAATAGTCCCTATCCTCAAGGAATTTATTTTCTGTCAATAAAAATAAGCTATTTAGGTTTATTTTGGTCTGCTAGTTTTGTAAAACCTCCTAAAGGTATGATATGTTTGTTTTATTTTGGTGGAGACACAAATGAAAATTGATTGAAGCAAACTAACCAAATCCCCCCATCCCACTTAAGGTAGCTAATGAATACTCTAGCACATCACATAGATCAAACAATCAAGACTTTGATCAATTTGGATGTAGAAAATATTTGACCAATTTAAAAGTCCTTGAAAATCACTGGATAAAATGGAGTAATGCCATAATAGAACTGTTTTTGGATTGTTTAAGATAACTTAGTGGTTCTATATAAAACATTAAGATAATTCAGAACCCAAGCACTTGAACAGGTATCTGGCAGCTGGGTAGTAGAAATTTTTTATTTAAACACCTGATAATATATGTGATGATGGAAGAGTAAGCCCCAGAGCCTGTGTAACACAAAACAAATACAAGGTAATCTGGGGGAGAAGCGTAATATTAGTAGCTGGGAGATCAGGAGAAGCCTCATGTAGAAGGAAAACGGGCTAGTTTGACCAGTCCATAGAATGTGTAAAAGGGAGTAGTGTATAAAAAGGCTAGAAAATTATCCTGAAACCAAACTGTAATGGATTTTAAATGCTCAGTAGGAGAGTTTGTACTATATTTTAGAAGTAAAAGAGGGGGACATGGGACTTTTTGTGCAGATGAGCACCATGGTCAAGCCTGTCCATTATGAAAATCACTTGATTTACCATATTCCCATAAGCCTGTGAAGTAAGTAATTTAGGCACTATTGAACTCATTTTACAGATGAGAAAATTAAGACTCAGAGGAGTAAAATAGCATGTCCATGGACACAAAAACTAATAAATATCAACTTGGGGTTTGAATAACCTATTTCAAGTCATAGGGAAATATACTAGTGGGGACTTAAGAGTTATAGCCTTAGAAAAACAATCCTCAAAACTTCAGAACTATCCCTGTAGTACAATGGGTTAAGTAGCTACTAAGTGAGGATGTCTCCTCTCAAAGCTCATGACATTATTCATTATTCCATCCTGCTTCTTTGACCCCAAGGAGAATGAAAAACATTTAAAAACAAAAGACCCAAGGTAGTGGATAGAGCACCAGCCCTGAAGTCAGGAGGATCTGAGTTCAAATTTGATCTCAGATACTTCCTAGCTGTGTGACCCTGGGCAAGTCACTTAACCCCAATTGCCTCAGGGAAAAAAACCCAAAAAACTTACCCAACTATTTAGATTTATTAGTTTTGTAAAGCCACCTAAAGGTATGATATGTTTGTTTTATTTCTAACCCATTTAAGCTTCCATTAACAGGTATTAGGGCAACCTTGATTTCAAGCAGGCCTGTATCCTGATGTTGCTTATGACATATACATCTTTTTTTTTATTAAAACTTTTTATTTGCAAAACATATGCAGAGGTAATTTTTCAACGTTGACCCTTGCAAAGCTCTCTGTAACAAATTTTTCCCTCCTAACCCCCAACACCTCCCCTAGATGGCAGGAAGTCTAATACATATTAATTATGTTAGAATATTTGATAGATCGAATATATATATATATACATATATACATATATATATATATATTTATACAGTTATCTTGCTCTACAGGAAAAAAAAAACCTGAGAAGGAAAACATAATGCAAGCAAACATCAATAGAGAGTGAAAATGCTATGTTGTGCTCCAGACTCAGATCCCACAGGCCTTCCTCTGGGTGTATATGGCTTTCTTCATCCCTGAACAGCTGGAACTGGTTTGAAACATCTCATTGTTGAAGAGAACCATGACATATACATCTTTAGTGATTTCTCTTTTCCTTACTATAACCTAGGATCTAGCCTCCTTGTTCTGGGACTCAAGGCCCTCAGTGATAAGCATTCAGCATTATTTATCATCCATTTTCATAAATCCAAAATCAAATCAAACAAGACTTACTTCATTCTGTAGATATTCCTTCATGCCTTACCTTACAAGCATGACTTATTCTATTATTTCAACCTGAAAAGTGCATTTCTGTAACCTCTACTTGTTGAAATTAAAGATTAACCCTCGCCAGGGCAGGGACAACATATTTTCCTATCCATTTTCCTTAAGCCAACACATTGACTTACACATAACATGACAAATATACATAAATATGTATATTTAATTGATCAACCTTAACAGCCATGAATTAACTATAGTTAATCATTTCATCAGTTATCTTACTGATAATTACTGATACTTACTGATAATTAACACATATCCTGTATTTCTCGAAGGAGAAAAAGATATCATGGATATTTTAAAAAAAGAGTATGGCTGTTTCACAATACCTTTTGTCTCAGTAATTGTTCAGACTGGGCTCTTGAGATATCACCTGCGAACCAGCTGCAGCAGAAAAGATCATGCACTGATATTAGGGATTGCTTTAACTTCATTTATGTTTTGCTCATTTTCCTCATATGTAAAACTTGGCAGAGCTGGGGAGGGAAGAAATAATTTTCCTAAAGGTCTTCTATCTCTAAAGTTGTATAATTCTGTGATTCTATAAGACCAATGAGGCCTTGCAGAATGAATCTATCTCTGTATCTACATCTACATCTACATACACACATATATACAATATGTATTTTATATATACATACACACATCTACAATATGTATTATACATACATACATACAATGTTATATATTTATTTATTATATTTATTTATTTATTTATTATATATATTTATTATATATACTTACACACATATACACGCATATACATAGAGAGAAGAGAGAAAGAAGCAGAGAGACAAAATATAAATTAAGATTGTCTAATACCCAGAAGAGTCAGATCCCAAATCATTTTGTTTCATGTTTCTAACAAAACTAAACCAAACCTGATTGAGATACATTTTGTAGTATATTCATTAAAAATAATTTTTCCCCCTAAGAAATTGGATACCAGGGGCAGCTAGGTGGTACAGTGGATAGAGCACCAGCCCTGAAGTCAGAAGAACCTGAGTTCAAATTTGGTCTCAGACACTTAATATTTCCTAGCTGTGTGACCCTGAGCAAGTCACTTTACTCCAATTGCCTTTGCAAAAAAAAAAAAGAAGAAGAAGAAAGAAATTGGATACTAAGATAGGTTAGATGTTGATAGGATGGGGTGGATAACATATAAATTTCAGTTTCCTCATTGATAAAATAAAAGAATCAGATTTGATTTTTGAGGTCTCCTCCAGAGGTAAATCCATGACCTTAAAATCTTCCTGATAACTAAGAATCAGATAGGAACCTTTAAGAGAAAGAGTAAAAGGAAAGTTCCTGGTAGACAGGAGTCTTGGTGGGATGAGAGTGAGAAGAAGCTATAAATGAAAGGACAATTTATAATTTTTTAGAGACTCAATTTTTACCATTTTTGACATTTTCTTTCAGTGGTCTACTCCCCAAGAAACAAAGACCTTTTGGCTGTGGTCCAGAGGAGAGAGGGAAATAGGCCAGATTCTGGGGGGAGGCAATGTCTAAAGTCATATAGCTACAAAGTGTCTGAGATTGGATTTGAATTCAGGTCCTCCTGACTTCAGAGCTAGTATTCTATCCATTGTGCCATCTAGATAGCCTGGGGCTGACTTTTTCAGGATAGGAATCATTCAGGGGCTTTGTATCATTTAAATTTCCATTATTGTAGGAGGAAAGTTGTTATGAAGCCACACCAGCAAAATGTCTGCTCCAGTAAAACGTCCCTCATATTGTTGATAAAATCATTTCATGAGGAGCCATGAGGAGCCTTCCACAGCTGTTCTCTGAACATCTCCAATTATCTAATTGCTGTGGAAATCACATTCAATTTCTTTAGAGAATGGGCCTCCCCTCCTTCAGCCCTCCTTCCTCTTTCCCATCAGCTTAACCAGTAAATGACAAGGTTATGATACCATGGGAAATGGTAAGGTCCAAGGTCATTGAGCCATTCAAAGGATCAATAGAAGATGGACTGACCTCTCTTTTCAGAAGCTCTGGGTAAGACCCCTTGGAAATAAAATTATTTTCCCACTCAGGAGCCTGATATCTGAAAAATCTACAAAGACTTATTCCTTTGATTAAAGTCTTTGCCTTCTGCTTTAATGTAATTTTCCATCTCATATTGAGCCTCTTTAATTATTTATACCTTTGTAAGAAAGAAATGGATCTGTTCCTCAGAACAGGGTGATGTTTTGCCTTTATTTTTGCTTGTTTGATATGGGGCCAATGCTAGACTTATAGATGAAGAAAAGGTTCAAAAAGAGGAATCCATGAAAGGATTCCTAGGCAATCTTGCTTAGAGCTATCCTTGACAATTGACTTAAGAGGAAGGCTGCACAACATTTGTGCAAAAAATATTCAGATATCTCAATAAAGAAGGTAAGATGAAAAAAATTTTCCTTGGGTCAAGAACCTTTTTTATACTTTTTTTAGAGTTCTATTTCTTTGGTGATTCTTAGGGTCTAAATAAATTCTGTCTTTTTTGTCTCTAGGTAGAATGTGACCCATTACCTTGTGTCTTTTCTATAATATGTTAAATTAGGTAGACGTATTAGGTTTTATTAAGCTAATCATAAAATCTTATTGTACAATTGAAAAGGACTTAGCTAAGTGTCTAATAAAGTGGTAGACTATTAGATTTAAAATTAGGAAGGCCTGAATTCAAATCCTACCTCAAGAAACTCACTATGTGACACTGACTAAATCACTCAACTTCTTTCAACCTCAGTTTTCTCATGTATATAATGGGAATATTATAATACTTACCTCAAAAAATTATTTTGCTTAAATGAGATAGCATATATGAAAAGTGTTTTAAAATAATAAGCATTATTATTATAATTATTATAATAAGCACAATTCTAATAGATTTGTGATGGAGAGAGTCACCTGTATCCAGAAAGAGGAATAAGGGTCCTGAATGTGAATAACAACATAGTATTTTCACCTTTTTTGCTGTTGTTTGCTTGCTTTTTTTCTTTCCCATACTTTTTCCCTTTTTGATTTAATTTTTGTTGTGCATCATGATAAATGTGAAAATATGTATAGAAGAATTGCCCATGAGAATTGGATTATTTACTGTCTAAGGGAGAGAGGTGGGGGGAAGGGAGGGAAAAATTTAGAATACAAGATTTTGCAAGAGTGAATGTTGAAAACTATCTTTGCATGTATTTTGAAAATAAAAAGCTATTATTAAAAATAATAGGCATAAATGCTAACTGTTTTTATTAGCTAAAGAGCATTTGAAGGCATTGCAGAGGACATCTAGTCCTAGTCCTAGATTGAAAGTCATCAGTCTAGAATTAGGAGAGATCTCAAGATTAGTTCATCACAAGATCAAAGCTTTAGGATGGAGAGGGTGCCAAAATCTCATTTTACAAGTGAGGAAACAGAATCTCAGAGAGGTCAAGTGACATGCTCAAGATCACTTTAGAAGTCTTCATAATCCAACTCCCAACCCAATGCAGAAATCACTAAGTAATTGTTTTTGTTTTTCTATGGGTTTGGATTGTGGTGTCTTCTGTTAAGAGTTATGTAACATCTAAAACAGAGGGACACTAATTCTAGGTACATAGACTATTTCTCAATGTCACCCTGACAAAAAAGTTATCTTTTTATTGTATAGATACTGTGTTTGCCACAAAAATAAGAGAGGAGAGAGAGAGACAGACAGACAGACAGATAGAGAGAGAGGAAGAGAGAGGGAAAGAGAGAGACAGAGACAGAGAGACTGAGAGACAGAGACCGAGACAGACAGAGAGAGAGGAAGAGAGAGGGAAAGAGAGAGACAGAGACAGAGAGACAGAGAAAGAGAGATAGAGAGAGAGGAAGAGAGAGAGGGAAAGAGAGATGGAGGGAAAAAGTGAGAGGGGGAGGGAGGGAGAGAGAGAAGGAAAGAAAGAAGGAGAAAGGCAGACACACACACACACACACACACAGATTGTCTGGATAAACCAGATGACTAAACCCACCTATACATCCCTTAAGAAGACATTAAGGCATTTTTTTTTTTTAAAACACTGCAAGACATTTCTCACCAAAGTTCTACAGTACTTTGGATCTAGTTAGGTAAGTCAATAAACAATGACAAATTGGTCTGTGCCAGGCACTGTGCTAAATACTAGGGATATAAAGAATGGCAAAAATTGAAGGGAGTCTCTCCACTCAAGGTGCTAATATTCTAATGTGGGTAAATGTAAATAACTATGTAAATATGTCCATACAAGATGTGAGTATACACACACAAAGGAAATCTTGGATTTGGAAGGAAATCTTAGAAATAATGCACTAGGGAAAGGGTGAAGAAAGGAGGAGATTCTCTTATCTACAAACGTGTTTGATCCAGGTCTTCAATGGCCAGTGAACCCCAGGAGTAAAAGCGAGAAGAAACAACATTCCAGGCATAGAATTCAGCCAGCCTTCAAGCATCGTTTGGAGATAGAAAGTCTAAATCAGTAATCCAATTAGTAGTGACTAGATTTTCTTGATCCAGCCCCATAGTGGCAAAAGGTTTTTGTACACATAAACCCAGTATGCCTAAACTAATGATTATGTCATTAAAAACTTATGCAAAAATAGAAAGTATGAAAGAATAAGATAAATTTAATTTCAGGAAGGATCAACAGGAAAGCCACTAGAGTTTATTTACTAGAGTAGTAAAATGGTCAGACCTCCCTTCCCTTTAGAAAAAAATCATTTAGGCAGTTATGTAGAAAGTAGACTGAACTAGAGACTCCAAGCAGGGAGATTGGTTAAGACATTATTTCAGTAGTTAAGATGAAAGAAGTTCCGAACTAAGATGGTGGTTTTATAAATAGAGAGAAGAGAACAAATTTAAGAGATGTTTTAAAGGTAGTAACGATAAAATTTAGCAACTGACTAGATGTGCTTGGTGAAGGAAAATATGGTATCCCTGATAATGCTAAGGTTGAAAACTTGGAAACTGTAAGCTTTACTTATATCCCCAAAATCAGTAATATTGGAAAGAAGATGCTCTGGGGAAAGGTAATGAATTCTATTTTGGATATAATGATTTTGAGAGGATTATAAGACATTTAATTGAAAATGTCTAACGGGGAAACAATAAGCATTTATATAGCCCCTACTATGAGCCAAGTCGTTTTTGGTGTGAGATTGGTCAGGACAGAAATTAGAGAAATGAGATGAGAAAAAAAATGAACACATAAATTGGTGAGTCATGACTCAAAAAATTAGAAAAAAAGTGGCTTTATATACTAATGAGGCATAACTCACAAAAAGAAATTAGGAAATAGAAAGAAAATGCATTGATAAGTCACGATGAGGATGATAATTAAATTCATTAGAGTTGATGAAGTCTGAGGTTTGACATAGAGCCCACAGTTAGAGAGGGTGATATGGGATGATGAACCAACAATGGAAACCAAGGAGTCAAAATCTGAGGGGATTTTGCTGCTGAATCCTTTCATTTCACTTTATCATTTATATTTCTAGAGTATAGCACAGTGCTCGGCACATAGATGTTTAATAAATACTGGCTAACTGATTGACTTCCAAAAGTAGCCTCATGCAATACCCTTGGCATATTCCCAGGATTAGGGCATCATTTTTTTTTTTTACAATTCCTCCATTCTTGTTATATGTAAGGAAGAACAAAGAAACTCATACCCTTTCCAATGAAATAAAATAAAAAGTGTTTCCACTTACTCATAGTTGTTAAGGTTTTCCTCTTCCTCAGATGAACTTGATCCTGGATCTCCCCTGTGGAAGAGGTGAGATATCATACAGAAAAAGTCCAGAAGACTCAAATGTCCATTAGTTTGATTCCCCCCTTAATTCACCCATCCGAGGTTCCATTTTCCCTTTTCACCCTGAGGAAGTTGTAAACAATAGTAGGAATAAGCTGGTGGTTCTCTGTATTGAGATCCATTTGCGTGAATGACCATTAACATAGCTAAGACTTGGCAACAATTCAGTTTTCTTAGGCTATCTCCAAATAGCAGGACAAAGGAAGCACATGCAGAGGCATTTGTGTGTTTTGAGCAAAATCTCTGGGTATGTGGAGGGCCATTCTTGTAGATGATTTTTTAAAAATCAATTTTCAGACATTTTTTTTCATGCTATAGATAACTGGAAAGAATGTCAATATTTGTCACAATCATAGATTTAGCCCTGGAAGGCCCTTACAGGCCAAAGATTTTTTTTTCATAATAGCTTTTTATTTTTCAAAATATATGCCAAGATAATTTTCAGCATTCATCCTTGCAAAGCCTTGTGTTCCAAATTTTTTTCCCTCCCTTCTCCCTACCCTTTTCCCCTAGACAGCAAGTAATCCAATATAGGTTAAACATGGGCAATTTTTTAAAGCATATTTCCACATTTATCATGTTGCACAAGAAAAATCAGATTAAAAGAAAAAATGAGAAAAAAAAACAAGCAAACAACAATAATAACAACAAAAGTAAAAATACTATGTTGTGATCCACATTCAGTCCCCATAGTCCTCTCTCTAGATGCAGACGGTTCTCTCCATCACAAGTCTATTGAAATTGTAGGCTAGAGATTTCAATCTTCTCATTTTACAGATGAAGAAGGGCCCAGAGGCCCAGAATGGTTGTCATTTGTCAAGGAACATACAGCTCTATATTAACTTTCTGTGGAAGAATTTGACTTTAGATCTTTCTCACTTCAAGTCTAGTGTTCTAGAGCTGTTAATGTAAATAGGCTGATAGAAATTATTATTTATTATTATTATCTTTACTTTGGAGAAATTTTCAAATGGAAAGTTTTCACCTTCCAATCACTCAGATTCTCAAGCTCAGAACCATCTTTGACTCCTCACTCTGTCTCATCCTCTACCCTATAGCCAACCAATTACCAAGTTTTATTAATCCTACCTCAACAGCTCCACATACATGGTCAACTTTTTCTTCAGCTATTGAAATAGTCTCTTAATAGTTTTCTTATTTTAAATTTCTCCTTCTCAAATCCATCCTTCAACACAGTGACCAAAGAGATTCTCTTAAAGCATAAATGTGCCCATAACATTTCCCTGCTTAAACCACCAGTGTCTTCATTTGGGGCAGCTATGTGGTACTATAGTGCACAAAATGCTTGGCCTGGAGTCGGGAAGTTCAAATATTCAGTTCAGATCTGACCTCAGAAAGATTAGCTGTGTGATCCTAGGCAAGCCATTTAACCCTATTTGCCTCAGTTTCCTTCTCTGTAAAATAAGCTGGAGAAGGAAATAGCAAATTACCCCAGTATCTTTGCCAACAAAATCCCAAATGGGTCACAAAGAATTAGACATGACCAAATAACAACAATTTTATTTTATGTAATTTTTGTTTGTACTTATATGTGTATATGTATATGTATTATATATGTATATATGGGGGGAACCCCCATAGACTGTATGCTCTCTGAAGGCAGGAACTATTTCAATTTTGTCTTTATATCCTCAGTGCCTGTCATGTAGTAGGTACTTCATAAATACTTAATGACTAATTGATAAGTTTTCTGGGCTTCAGAAGGTATCAAAGTTAAATAGCACTTTAAGGTTTGCAAAGCACTTTACAAATATTTATTTATCTTCACAGCAACTGTCAGGTAAGAGCTGTTATTTTCCCCATTCCTTAAAGATGAAGCTAAGACTCAGGGTTACACAGCTAGTAAGTAGCCAAGACTGGATTTAAACCCAGTTCTTCATTCCTGACCCCAAGCCCAGCTCTCTATCCACTATACTCTCTAATTGTCTTTTGCTAGGATATAGTCTTTATTATTTGCTGCAGATACCTCTCTAGTCTGCTTTAGATTCTATTAGTTTCTCATGAAAAATAGAAGTAAATACTATAACTGACTTACCAGGAAATCATTGGTGTACCCTGAGTTTTTACATGTCTCTTTAATTGGATCCCAGACACAGCATTTTCACCTCTGCAAATGAAATGGACATATTCTAGAAATACATTTTCTATGCAATTCTCATTTGCCTTGTGAGAAGATTTTTTTAAATCTAAATTTTCTCATATGTTTAATATTACATAATATTTTAACCCATGTATTTCACTGGGTTTAGACAATGAATCTAATGAGTCATTCTTACCTCTTATTTTTTTAATAGACCCTGATAAATTGCAATTGTGTTCTACTAGAACATTTTCTAAGTAGAATTAAACCTTCACTATATTGAAAAAGTGACTTATTTCCTGTTAAATTTTCAAAATCCAACCCCCCAGATTCCATCTCAGCACCTGTATCTGTTTGTGTTTTCATTTCTGTTTCATCTGGATGCTTTTTTTATAGGAGACCTGGATTAATATAACATCTTGACTGCCAACCCACCATCCCCTAATTTCCCTATGGATACTTAGGTATTATTTTCTATCATTTTAATGCTTTCAAGTAAATTTTTAATATTCTCCTGCTGTTTGAATGGTACATTAGGAATTTTATTGTGACATACATTCTTGCAATTATAGGCAATGTTTTTAAAAGACTCATTTTAAGTTTCTTTAACTACATGGCCAGCAGAATTTTCTCTATTCCCCTACAATCAGGTCTACTTGTCTAATTTTCTTGGTTAATGAAATCATTCAGGAGCAGTTTAACACAAAGGCAATTTTACCTGGCTTATGGAGCCAAACTCCTTTTGGCCATTAGAACAAGCATCATTTCCCCCTCATTTTTCTGATGTAGTATTCCTTGAACTGAAAAACAAAGTTTACCTGACTCCTTTTCAAAGACTGTATCAAAAAGGGCCTGAGGCTTTGGCCTCCTATCCCTACAGTACTGTGCCAACTTGATCAGATTCATTAACACATCAACCAACTTTTTTAAAAGGTCTATTTTTGCAGGATGGGCGTTATACCTCTCAGTAAACTCTCCCAGGTCTCTGAGAACTTCTAAGGGAGAGGAATGTCCTTAGAGTCAGGACTCTGGAACAGTTATGTCTCAAGGGCAAGCCAGAGGTAAGATTACTTCCCAACCTGAAAGTAAGCTGAAAAAAGCATAACTTCATTTTAAAACTTCTAGCTGGCACCAGACCTTTCAGAAGTACCATAAGTTATAAACAAATTCAGGGCTACCCACCTTAAAAAGTGGAGTAGTAGGTAGAGCAGGGGATACAATGATGGACTTAAGAATCAAGATGGACCTGAGTGTCCTGACATTGACACATAATTATATATAACCCATAATTATATAATTATATATAACCCATGATTATGTTATATAATATGTAATTATATAATATATACAATATATAAATTATATAATATAATATACAATAATATATAACCCATAATTATATATATAACCATAATATAATTATATACATATAACTATAATTATATGTATAACCCTGTGTAATCTCTAACATCTATCTCACAATTGTGAGGATTGAATCAGATAACATATGTAAATTTCTTTGCAAACCTTAAAGCTCTATTTATATGAAGGACTGATTTGTTAAGATTTCCAAAGGGTAGGTCTTTGTAGTAGCCCTGGCTTTATCTGAAATAATAATAATTATTATTTTTTGCTTTTTGCTGAGGCAATTGAAGTTAAGCGACTTTCCTAGGGTCACACAGCTAAGGAATGTTAAGTGTCTGAGATCAGATTTGAACTCAGGTCCTCCTGCCTTCAGGAATGGTGCTTTACCCACTAGGCCACCTAAGTGCCCCAATAATTTCATTTTTATTTAGTGACAAAATCTATATTCCCTTGGTTGACTCAGATCAAAACCTTTCCACTAGTCAATCCTGACTGAAATATCTATAAAGAAGATTGGCCTGAATTACTGAATTATGATAAGTGTTTCTATAATCTGTTTCTCAAGGCTCATCTACCTTCTAATAATTTAAAAGCAGAAGATATGACTTGAGAATAATCCAAGAACTGGATTTTTTAGCAGTAGCACCTTTTCCCCTTTACCTTTATGTCTTCTGAGGAAGTAATATTTCCATCAATGGATTTGGAGTCTAGTACTTGGGTGACCTAAGTCTGATTCTGATTCAACTTCTGAAGAAGTGGTCCCATAATATACATCAATTAGTGGGCAACCTTATACTCTACAGTTTGAGCATTGGTTCTATGGAGATTTTATTTCATGTACAACAACAGAAGAAAGGCATATTATAATAGCAGATCACAAGTTAGTCTTAGAGTTAGGAACATAAACTAAAATCTTATACATACAGACAACATGACATACAGTCATGGGACTAGTCACTTAAGTTGCCCCTAACAAATCTCTTAGGCACACTTTAATTACCTTTCTACACTAGTAGGGTGAGTATGGATATTGGGAGATGAACATCAGCCTCAGTGGAAATGCTGAGGGTTCTACAAAGTGGGATATAGCAGATACAAGTGATAAGAGGTCACAGGTATAGAATGGTATGGGAGTAAGACTTTTGGAGAAATGAGTCCCATATATAAAAACAGGACCTGAAGTCATTCTTAGCTTTGTGACCGTGGGCAAATTACTAAATCACTCAGGTCTATAATTCTACAAAGGACAAAATATTGCCTAGGTCAAGGGATTATTATGAGTATAAAATGAAATAATCCCTGTAAATAATTCTGTAAATCTTTAAGTGTAATCAAGTGGTTCTGATCAAAACAATTCAAGCAGTTCAGATCAAAACTTCCTCACTAGTTGTTACTGATTGAATAGTCCATAGAAAGGAGTGACTTAAATAGTTTAGCCATTAAGCCAAACTTTATCCTCTTTTTATAGAGAGCTTTGATTTATAAAATTCAACAAAGAGGCAAAAGGAGGTGCTTTTCTTCTCACATCTTTATTTAATTCATTATAGGGGAATGGGGTGGGAGGATGGGTGATTTTGGTTTAGTTGCATTTATCTCTGTATAATATTCACCCCAAAGTTGGACCCTCATAACAAAGATCAAGGAACCAAGCAGGGGCCTCTGATCATGCAAGTACTTAAGCAATGAGTCAAATACTGAGTCTCCCTAGAAGTGTTCCATCTCCATGGAAAATGCCTCATTGCAATCTTTACATCTATTAGATAGAAATAGTAAAAAATACTTATCTCACAGGGTTGTGAATATCTAAAGAAATAATATAAATAAATCATTATATAAATAAAATTATTATTACTTCTATTGATCTATCATACCCTTTTCTGCATAGTGAACATAATTACCTGTACTAGGAAGTACAGAACTAGTTTTTAATGTTTTTATTCTGATCTTATTTGCCACCAATCACGATGCTTTATTTGAAACTTACCGTGTACATACATCTGTCTCAGAACTCTGAATTCTGAGCTCTGAATCAAATTCTGCTGTCATGGATTTCGGGGATGACCCATGAAGTGGAAGAACAGCAACTGCTCGTGGAATCTTCAGCTTTGGAAGACAGAAGAAATGAACTTATTTCAGTAAATATTTGAGTCAATGGCATCCAATTCTATGCGATCCTGCAGAGAGTCTTCTTAGCAGAGATATTAGAGTGGTTTGCCATTTCCTTTTTCAATCCATTTTACACATGAGAAAACTGAGGCAAATAGGGTTAAATGACTTGCCCAGACTCACAGAGTTCATTAGTGTCTGAGGTCCAATTTGAACTCAGAAAAATTTGTCTTCCTGATTCTATCTATTGTTCCACCAAGCTGCCCTTATATACATAGCACATAAATAAATGCTTGCTGATGACTTCTGAGGAGTCCATACTTTTCACCACCCTGCTATAAAAGTCCATCACACACACACATACACAATTAAGAGCCCCTTTCTCTAAAGAAACAGGGTAGTAAAAATTTTACTGAAGAGAAGAGGAATATAAATGAAAAGGTCAGAGACCTTATTTTTCCCCCTGACTTTAACAAAATGCCTTTTCTATTCAGAATGCACTTGGAGAGAAAATGTTTTCCAAAATTTTCTTTCTAAACAACTCCCAGGTGCGTTCACATAGTAAATAACTAAAATAGACTCATACAGTATTCAAATTGCCTGTCTGCTGATTTGCATGACTGAAAAATTTCAATATAAATTCCAAATAATCCCTTAACGGGAACTGGAGACAAAAAAATTCTACACCGTGAAATATTCTCCATTTTTGCATTTTGAAAAGAGCAGGTTTTTCAAGCTTCATTATCAGAGCATGTACAAAAAGGGTAAGCTTCTTAACAATAGACATTTTTTCCCCTTCATTTGACTTGGCTCAAAAAATTTTCCTTGACTTCAATTATATGGAGTGTGTGAATACATGTTAAGATGAAGTTCATGTTATGAAGATGGGATCACCTGGCCTTTGCTCCCTTGGACCAAATCCCATCTTTCTTCCAGCACCACTTACAGAGTATATACAAAGATCATAGGCAAGTGACCATCATAAATTTGATTAAGGATAGGAAAATGAGAAACATGAAAGGAATAGCATCCTTGAAAAGAGCTATAGGACTTTGTTTTACTATTTTCTTTGACCAACAAGATGCTAGAATACCCTATATCTTAATCCCAATTTCCCAAAACCACAAGGCTTCCTTAGAGTATTAAAAATGGTTACTATTTCAGAGTAATTTTAGTAATATTACATTTCTAATAGATCCTACTCTGACACTGTATTTGTCAGGGTTCTATGTTGCTATAGCAAAAGCTGAGATTCCTTGACATGCTTCTCACTTTCTCATCCTGAAAGGCAGTGTGGTACAATGGAGTGGACAGAGGCTGGACTTGGAGATAGGAAGACTTGAATTCTAATGCGCCTCTCTCATCTTATCTGTGTAAACATGGGCAAGGCATAGTCAGTCTCTGGAAGCCTCATGTTTCTCAATTGTAGCATTTACCTTAAAGGGTTGTTGTAAGAATCAAATGAAAAAAATTAAAGTAAATTGCTTTGTAAATAAATCTTAAAGCATTAATAGGGCAGCTAGGTGGTACAATAGATAGAGTGCTGGTCTGGAATCAGAAAGACTCATCCTCATAAATTCAAATTTGGCCTGAGACATTTACTTTTTTTTTCTTTCTTTCTTTCTTTTTTTATTAAAAGCTTTTTATTTACAAAACATATGATTTTTCTACATTGACCTTTGCAAAACTTTTTTTGTTGTTGTTCCAAGCTTTCCCCCTCTTTCCCCCACACCTAGATGACAGGTAATCTAATACATGCTAAATATGTTAAATTATATGACAAATGCCTGAGACATTTACTAACTGTGTGAGCCTGGGCAAGTCACATCACCCTGTTTGCCAGTTTCCTCATCTGTAAAATGAACTGGTGAAGGAAGTGGCAAACCACTATAGTATCCTGGCCAAGAAAATCCCAAATGGGTCATGAATAGTACAACACAATTTAAGAACAATTTTTAAAAAAGCATTATGCAAATAATAATAATAATTCTTATACATATTAGCTAGGACTATGAATTTTTAGTCTTTCTGTCTTCACTTCACTCTGTCCCCTTTGCATAATAAATATTTTGAGCCCTCCCCCATCCTAAAAACAATGAAACAAAAACTCCACCCTAGATCCAATAGTTCTTCTCTTTTTTACTGACAATTTATTGAAAGAATATTTTACTCTTTTTGTCTCTATTTCCTTACCAACCACTCATTACTCAATGCCTTGCAATCTGCCTTCTGTCCCCATCACTCTCCAAGGTCACTGTGATCACCCAATTACCAAATGCACAGTTTCGTTTCAGTGCTCACCCTCTCTGGCCTCTCCACAGCATTTGACATTGCTGACCACTTCCTTCTCAGTTGGGTTTTATGTCATTGCACACTCCTGGATATCCTCTTATTTCTGGGTCTAGTTCTCTTCCTCAGATCTCCCACCCTTTAATTAAATTTAAAAAAGCTTTATGTGCTTCCAACCTCAGGGACACTATGGCTCTTCCTAATACATAATAAAGTACTTGAGGTCAGGGACCACATGATGATAATCTTTGGAATTTCCTTAGTATTTAGACGTTATTGAAAATCACCTATTACAGTGGCCAATCATAATTCCAAGGGCCTTATATTACAACATGCTACCTACTTCCTGAAAGAGACAGAAATGATGAACTCAGGGTGTGGAATCAAGTTTATATTTTTTGGACATGATCAGTGCAGGATTTTCTTTTGCATAACTATGATAATTTGATTTTGTTTTGCAATAAAGAAATGGAAAATAAAAAATAAATAAATAAATAAAAAACCAGCATGTTTAAAAGCCAAAAAAAAAAAGAAAATCACCTATTAATGCAATAGAATTGAAATAGAGTTGATCCTTTGGTTTTCCATGGCAATTCCAAAGTTTAGGTATAAGGGTTGTTGTTCAGTTTTTAAAATCATGTCTGATTCTTTGTGCCCCAATTTGGGGTTTTCTTGACAAACATACTGAAGTGGTTTGCCATTTCCTTCTCCAGATCATTTTGCAGATGAGGAAATTGAGACAAATAGGGTTAAGTTACTTATCCAGGGTCACACAGCTAGTAAGTGTCTGAAAATGGGATCTGAACTCAGGAAGATGAGTCTTGGACTCTAGACCTGGCACTCTATCACTTGTGCTACCTAGCTGCCAATGTAAGGATGAGACTCCTGAAAAAGAGATCATTACATTCTCTAATAATAAAATAGCCTGTGCAAGAGTGTGGGCAGCTCTGAATGCAATGAAATATGAAAATATCAAGTGAATGCCTCTTGGCAAATCTTAGAGTTCTACAATATTGAAAATCTCAAGCAAAAATGAAACTTAGAGGTCATGCCTTGTAATCTATCCCCCTTATTTTATAGATAAAGAAAGTGAGGGATTAAAAATTTAGATGAATTTTTTTTTTTTTTTTTTTGCTTTTTGCTGAGGCAATTGGGGTTAAGTGACTTGCCCATGGTCACACAGCTAGGTAATGTTAAGTGTCTGAGACCAGATTTGAACTCAGGTCCTCCTGACTTCAGGGCTGGTGCTCTATCCACTGCGCCACCTAGCTGCCCCTTTAGATGAATTTTTTAAGATTGTATAGATAGTATCAAAAGTAGGATTTGAATTCCTCTGCATTGTCCTTTAAGAATATGGATGCCATACCACTTGGTGCATATGTTTTTAGTACTGATTATACTTCATTGTCAATGGTACCTTTTAGCAAGATGTAGTTTCCTTCCTTATCTTTTTTAATTAAGTCTATTTTTGTTTTGTTTTGTCTGAGATTGGGATTGCTACCCCTAATTGTTTTTTTTTTTAACTTCAGCTGAAGCATAATAGATTCTGCTCTAGCTCCTTACCTTTATTTTGTGTGTGTCTCTGTTTCAAGTGTGATTCTTGTAAACAATATAGGATTCTGATTTTTTGATCTACTCTGCTATTTGCTTCCATTTTTCCTAGAAAATTTCTTGAAAGATGTTGCCCAGGTCCTCCTTTTGATTGTACTCCAATGAAACTGACATTTTCTCTTCTGGATCTGTTTTCTAGGTCAGTTGTTTTTTCCATGAGATGTTTTACATTTTCTTCTATTTTTTTCATTCTTTTGAATTTGTTTGAGTAATTATTGATGTCTCATCTAGTCATTAGCTTCCACTTGCAAAATTCTAACTTTTAAGGAGTTTTTTTTTCTCAAGACAGTTTTTGTACTTCCTCTTCCATTTGGTCAATTGTACTTTCTTTTCTTTTCTTTTCTTTTTTTTTTTTTGCTGAGGCAATTGGGGTTAAGTGACTTGCCCAAGGTCACACAGCTATGACGCATTAAGTGTCTGAAGGCAAATTTGAACTCAGATCTTCCTGACTTCAGGGCTGGTGTTCTATCCACTGCACCACCTAGCTGCCCCGTACTTTTTTTTTTTAAAGGAACTTTTTTTCAGTGAATTTTGCATCTCCTCTTCATTTGGTCACTTCTACTTTTTAAGAAGTTGTTCACTTTTTCAGAATTGTTGAATCTTTTCATAATTCTCTTGCATCACTCTCATTTCTTATTCCAATTTTTCTTCTACCTCCTTTATATGATGTAAAGCTCCTTTTTTGAGCTGTTCCATGAGGTCTTTCTGGGATACTTCTTCTTTCTTCCTCCTCTTCCTCTTCCTCCTCCTTTTCTTCTTCCTCCTCCTCCTCCTGCTTCTCCTCCTCTTCTTCCTTCTCTTCCTCTTTCTTCTCCTTATTCTTCTCTTCCTTCTTCTCCTCCTCCTTCCTTCTCCTTCTCCTCCTTCTAATTCTTCTAATTCTAATTGTTCTAAATCTTCTTCTAATTCTTCTCTCCTCTTTCTTTCCTTTGAATCTTCTTCCACAAAATGACTAATAGGAAAATGTTTTACATGGTTGCACATGTATAACTGATATTGGATTGTTTGCTTTCTCAAAGAAGGAGGAAAATGGAGAGGGATAGAATTCAAAACTCAAAATAAAAAAACCCTAAATATTAAAAAAATTGTTTTTCCATGTAACAAGGGAAAAATGCAATATTATGTATTTAATTTTTTTTAAGTGATTGTGACTTACCAGTCTATCAGGAATGTTGGGGAATACTGATTTCTCAGGGATGCTTGCCACCTGCAGATTTGGATCTAAAAGATGAAATGACAAAGGACACTAAGGTCAATAGACATCATGAAACAGAAAAATGAACTTTCCAAATAATCCTCTCCAAACTTGGGGATATTAAACCCAGTATTGAAAGAATCCCCACAGCTATTTACTATAATGCCTAAAAAGAGCAGGAGCCATAACATTGAACAACTTTATCTGTTTATTTCATTTAGTGTCACATTGATTCAGGCAATGATAGAAGTTTTATAGATTCAAGAAAAACATTTTCTAAAGAAAAAACTTCACTATCGTTGTTTATATCCAACTTTCATGACAGTCACAGAACTGAGAACACTGTCTAGCAAGTCTCACCTAAGCCTATTGTACTTTTGATTTGTCACTTCCAGTAATGGATTAAATTTTAGTCTGAAAGATACACAACTTGCTTTAAGATTACTGAGCATAATTTCCAACTTTCATATTTATTTGTGAAGTATTAAAATTTCCACAAGAAAAGAGGCTTTTTGAAATATCAATACATTATTTTTGCATTATATATTGCTGTTGTTTATTTTCAAGCCTGCTTTCAGACTTGATAGGTATGAACATGTGGCTACTCTCCTCCAAATTTTAACAAATTACAGTTCCTTCCTATTATATCTAGAGTCAATAAACTCCTTTGGCATTTAAATTTGTTCATAAAGAGAACCTTTCCCACCTTCTCATCTTTTCACTCAACTCTCTCCCATGAGGGACAGCTAGGTGATGCAGTGGATAGAGTGCTGGTGCTGAAGGCAGAAAGTCCTGGGTTCAAATGTGATCTCCAACATTTACTACCCATGAGCAAATCACTTAACCCTGTCTACCTCAATTTCCTTATCAATAAAATAAGCTGGAGAAGAAAACAACAAACCACTCCAATACCTTTGCTAAGAAAACCCCAAATGGTGTCACAGAGTTGAACACAACTCAACAACAACCACCCTTCCATTAACTCTACAACTAAATAAAATTAACCTATTTACAATTCTTTTAACACAGTACTCTAACTCTTGTCTCTCTGTCCTTATCCTGGAAGAACCTAAAATTCTAAAGATACTCTACCTTTTAGAATTCCAAGTTCCCTTTAAAACCAGGCTCAAATGCTATCTTCTTCAGGAGACCTGTCCTAGTCTCTCCAGGTACTTCTATCTTTCTATCTAAGCTTTTTTTAAAATCTACTTTGTATTTATAAATATATTGTATTTATATAAATACATTTTAATTTATTTATGTAAGTATTAATATCTATAAATAGTCATATACATAAATATAAGTATTTTTAATATTTATGTTAATAGGCCTATTTTTATAAATGGTGTCTTTCCTATTGGAATGCCATCTCTACAGTTCCAGGGTAAGAACGATTTTGCCCATTTTTTTTAATCTCCAGAGTTTCAATCTCCAGTGACTGGCATATGATAAGCATTTAATAAATGCTCATTGTTTGATTGTTCATACACATAGAACTGAAAGGACTCCTAGAAATTATCTAGTATAACCTTTCATTTTACAAAGGAAGACATTGGCCCAAAGAAAACAATGACTTTTTCAACGTGACTCTTGGGGTAAGTAGCAAAGCCAATGTTTGAGCTAAACTGACTATAAAATTTATTGCCTCACCACTATGCATAGTTGCTTCCATCATTCAACAAATCTCCATTAATAGTAACAGCTAACATTTCTATAATACTTACTATGTGCCTGGATCTGTGATAAGCACTTTACAGTTATCTCATTTGATTCTCACAACAATTCTGATAGGTAGGTCTGATTATTATTTTCATTTATAGTTGAGGAAACGGAGGCACCTAAAGACTGAGTGACAGTTATGGCTAGTAAGTGCCTATTAGGGTTAAACTTGAATTCAGGTCTTCCAAACTTCAGGCTCAGTGCTCTATCCACTTCCCACACAATATAAAATATTTACGGATTTAAGCACTTTGGTAGATGCTTTAGGTGTATAAGGGTCCTTGGACACAAATAAAGTTAATTCAGGGTCAAATATGATAACTGCCATAATAGAAATACTAATAGAACTAAACAGGAGCTGGATCAAATAGAAAATACAATTGATTGAAGGGAAGAGGAAATTATAGGAAAAAACAATTTTTCCCCTCTGATTTGACTTACAAAAATCAGATGGCTTAAATGGTTAAAGAAAGCGTCAAAGATTTTGAGTTAGATAGAAAGGATCTTCTAGGTAGAGAGAGCAATATAAACAAAAGTATAGAGGTGGGCAAATACAGGCCATGTTTTAAGAACAATGAGTAAGTCAATTCTTCTTATATAGGCTTTTACTCTCTCTCATACAAAGTTGTTCAGTAGTAAAGCTGTCAGAGGGCAGAATCTCTGTGGTCACATTAAAGGTTTTCTCAAGGGACAGATGGCAAAATGACTCTGGGCCCTTATTGCCTATAAAAGTATACCCAAGTACTCAGCCAATACCCCATGAAGAGTTATAAAGAGGGCAGAGACTCCCCCTTCTCTCTGGCCTGATCCAGGGCTGTTAGCCAGAGTTTTGCTACTCTGGCTTCCTCTTCAATTTATAATCTTAGAGAATTGCCAGGAATCTCATTTTCTCTGTGGAAAAAGTCAGGATCACAGAGAAGATCTAATTTTCAATAAAGAGAAAAAATGCTTTAGCTGAGACTTGGTACTTAACATAATAATTGCTTATTAGTTGGAAGAATTATACTGCCAAATTCTTGAAAACACATAATGATGTGCCTGAGTAAGAAATGATTCACTATTATTAAATATGAGCTGCTAAAACTGTGCTAAGATAAATTTCTAACTTAAAAAAATTTATCAGCAACTGATAATTCAAATATGGGGGAAGGAAAAATTATTATGTAAACTTTGAAAATATTGGTATGTCTCATTTTCATTGATCTAAATAGCTCTACTCTGCAATTTGTTTCACTTTTGTATCCCTTAGCAGAGTACTTAGTACTGAGTTCAAATCCTGCCTCAGACACTTACTAACTGTGTGATTCTGAGCAAGTTGATTAAACCTGTTTGCCTCAGTTTCCTCCTCTGTAACGTGTACTAAAGAAGCAGCAAACTACTCTAGTATTTTTGCCAAGAAAACCATAAATAGGGTCTTGAAGAGTTGGATACAACTGAAAATGACTAAAAAACCAAATATTTATATGTATATATGGATTAAGATATATGAAATAATAGACAAAATGTATAGTTATGCAAAACAAACTGCTATACAAATGATAACTATACATAAAATATATATGCACATGTTTACATATGTAACTTCATGTATTTATATAACACATAAATACAAGAATACAAAAACTTCATATACTTACATAATGCACAAATAGAAGAATAAATACATATATGTATATATATATTTAAGGTTGCAAAGCTCTTTATACATCTTGTCTCACTGATCATCACAACAATCCATTGAGATAGTTTTTATTGTGATTCCTATTTTATAGATGAGGAAACTGAGAATAAAAGAAGTCAAGTATCTCGTGCAGGATTTGAATTTATCTTTCTGTCTTCCTAACTCTTAAGTTCCACACTCTACACACTGTACCACTTCGCTTTCTCTCTCCCCTTCTCTTTCTTCTTTTTCTCCACTTTTCTGATACCCTTCTTTGTCTCTGTCTCTCCCTCTTTTTCTCAATATACACATAAATATGATGATTAGATGTTTTAGTTCATATTTATGCTTGAAACAATTGCAAATTGTCTTAAAAATAAAAAATGTGATACATAATTTATATTTACATAATTCATTGAGTTTAATTTTAATTATTTTAATTCTATTCTTTTATAATTTTATAATTATTCTAATTAATTCTGAAGTTCCATTTTAATTACTTAATAATTTAATTGAGTTCTATTTTAATTGTTGTTAAAAAAAAGGATATTTATTCGAAGAACATACAAATCTCTTTATCTACAGGAGCCATGCCTATGGAAAACCTAGCTGTTAGGACAGACAATGTGGATCATAGCCAAGAAGCCACAATCTTCCTAATGACAACCACCCCTAATGAAAGGCTAAGTATAAAACAGGAGGAAATAAAAATCTACAAAGTAGCCACAAAGATCTTGTTAACACAAGAAAAGAGGATGTAGTCATCTCCATTAGAATGTAACTTTTATTTGTCTCTCCCATCTCCACTCCCACCAAATATAATATTGTTTTAGATATTTTTTTTTTAAAATAAAGATCATGAAGACAAATGATGGATATAGTACCAGCCCTGGAGTCAGGAGGACCTGAATTCGAATCCAGCCTCAGACATTTAATACTTACTAGGATCTGTGTGCTCCTAGGCAAATCAAAAAGATCATGACAACAATTAGCTAGACATGGATGTCATTTAACAAAAAAAAGATTCCAAATAAATCTCTAGTACTTACATAATCAGTACTTCAACTTTTGCAACTTGCTTTACATATATATTATTCCACTGATCCTCAAAACAACTCCAAGAGGTAGATGTTATTATAATTCATATCCATTCTATAGAAGGGAAACTGAAGCTGAGAAAGATTAAATCAGGGCTTCTTAAACTTTTTCCACTCACGACCCCTTTTCACCTGAGAAATTTTTATGTGATTGCAGGTCTATAAGTATATAAATTAGATACACAAATCCAACATTTATTGATAACAAATCATAACTTTATGACCCCCACATTCTGTGATGAACCCCCCATATGGATTCATAGACCATGGTTTAAATTGCTGGGATTAAATGATTTGCCCAGGGTCATATCTAGTATGTGTCAGGTACAAAAATCGCGGTTTTGACTCCAAATCTTGTTCTTCGCTATATGATGACCAAATAGAGTAAAGCTAAACTATTTGGACAAAGTATTTTTCTCAATGTTTCAGCAACTGATTGGCATTAAGGATGTTGTTTCTTTAAAATGAAATAGAATGAAGGAATCTCCCTTACATTCCTCCCAGAGGGTGCATCCAGGAGCTGCCTTACAACTCTGCTGGCAACAAAGGAACTTGCCATCGGTGAAGAATCCACTGTGGTACTTGATGAGCAGGTGAGGGTTTCCCTTTATCTCTGGAGGACAGACAAGAAAGTCAGACTTAAGAAAAGCTCAACTGGGGATGAGGAACACACCCAAGTATCATTATCACAAAACAATGACAATTGGATCTACTGGGATATTATCATGTAACTTCAGTAGATGTATATTGTAAACCTAAGTTATATCCTTATATCAACATATAAGGCTACATAGCTATGTAGTCATCATCATAAGCATCATCCAGTACTATGTGCCAGGAACTGTGCTAAATATTTTACAAATATTATCTCATTTGATCCTCATGATAATCCTGGCAGGAAGGTACTATTGTTAATCCTATTTTACAGATAGGGAAACTGAGGAAAACAAAGGCTAAGTGACTTTTCCAATATCATATGGTCTGGTCTCAGGCAGCACTGAACCTTGATCTTTCTGACTTTGAAGACAGCTAGCTAGTCAATACAACATGGCCTTTCACCTTTTCCTGGTGTTTTCCACAAATGCACTTATTTTAAATATTTGAAAATTCAGCTCCCTCTGGTACCTACATAGCTATTTACTTTTTGATTTGCAAATTGTATCAATCAATCAGTAAGTATTGATTAAGCTTCTACTAAGTGTTAGGCTCTGTGCTAGGCCTTGGAGATACAAAGACAAAAAAGAAAAATCTCTATTCTTGCCATCTTTACATTTTTATATAAAACCTAAGTATATTAGATTAAATAAATTGAACTTTGCACAGCTCTGCTTCACTTGAATGTTTGAGTATGACTAGAAGCTGACCCCAAGTGGTAATGCAGTAGTTCAATTTAACATTTATTAAGTACCTACTATGTGAGAAATACTACTCTCCTGGGGGTTGAGATACAGAAATCAAGACATCAAAACAAAAGAATTCCTATTTTCCAGGAACTCATCTTTTGCCAGATGTAGTATGTAATCAGTTCTACTGTTGACATAGACCCATTCCTGTTCTACTAAGGAAGACTTTTTTGTGGGCCCCTTAACACTCTTAAGATTATGGATTCAGAGCTAGAAGAGATTCTATATCATAGATCACATCTATCTATCTATCTATCTATCTATCTATCTATCTATCTATCTCCTATCATGTCATCTTGACTTTTGTCCTGCCACTGGATTTTGATGATTCTAGAAGAGAGAGTAAGGTTGATGACTTTGCACAGCCCTGCCTCACATAAATCCAATTTACTTGCAAGTCACAATATCACCTATGATGTTATTAGTCCTCTTTGAAAATAAAGGATGAAAAACAATAATCTTGTAGGCAGCCCTTAATGTAGAGCCCTTCACTATGTCACAAATGAATTTTGGTGCTAGGTATTCTGCTAGGTATCTAGTATGGCTGGCTATAAGGAAGCTCTATGACACTTTGTTTTAGCCCATTTGGGGATGAATGTAGAGCAAAGATCTTAAGACAGTCACATTATTCATGTAGTATAATTGCTTGGAGAAATCTGAGTATCAATCTGGTCATTGTAGTCTCAAGTAGTTGCTTATCTCCTCTGGACCTCATTGTTAAAATGGATTAGATTAGGGGTTCTTAGCCCTTTATGTCTCATGAACCTCTCTGGCAGTCTGATGAAAGTTATGGAACCTTTTTCAGAATAATGTTTTTGATGCATAAAAAATAGAACAAGGAAGAAAATAAATCATATTTAAATAATTATTAAAAATTAATTAATTCATGGACTCCAGATTAAGAACTTCTGGAATATATAATCTTTAAACTCTCTTAATTCCACAGTCTAAAAATCTGGTCCAATTATCTCATTTTACTAGTTAGACAATCCTTCAGTCAATAAGCTCTTATTAATTGTTAATTAGGTCCCTAGCACAGGACTGAGGATACAAAGAAAGGCAAGATCACTATGTTTTGTTCTCTAGGAACTCACATTTTAATAGGGGAGATGATATTTAAATAATGAAATACATACAAGATGTATGCAGTATAAATGGAAGATGAGCTCATAAAGAAGGTGCCAGCAATTGGTGGGACCAGGAAAGATCTCCTGTTATAGAAGGATTTGGGCTGAAAGAAGTTAGGGAAGATAGGAAAAGGAAAGAAGAGAGACAGAGTGAGAAAGACAGAGACAGAGACAAAGAGAGACAGACAGAGACAGATGAGAGAAAAAGGAAGAGAGAGAGAGAGAGAGAGAGAGAGAGAGAGAGAGAGAGAGAGAGAATGTATTTATGGCCTAGGGGACAGCCAGTGAAAATATACAAAGTCAGGAAATAGAATGCATATGAGTAACTTCAAGAAGATCAGTGCTGCTAGCTCTTAGATTATATGGAGAGACTAGAAAGGAGTAAAGAAGCCAAGAAGGATTTTAAAAACAAAACAGGGAGCTTGCTTTGGCAGTACTTACACTAAAACTGGGAGACTACAGAGAATATTAACATGTCCCCTTTGTAAGAATGACATGCACATTCATGAAACATTCCATATGCTTTTTTTTTTTAAGAGCTAAACAGAAGAATTTCTTAGAAGTAATAGGGAACCACTGAAGCTTATAAAATAGAGGAGTGATATGGTTTTCAATCACAGACCAAAAGAGGTTAAGTAATTTGCCAAAGATTAAACAGATCATAAGTAGCAAAATCAGGATCTGAATTCAGGTCTATTTGACTATAAATTCAATGCTCTTTCCATTGCATTATGAAGTGATGTAGCTGAAGCAACATAATAAATTTCCCCTAAACTCTACAAGTTTAGCTGCTTGGGCCTGAAAAAAAGGAGGTTTTTCTTACAGAACTTGGATAAGGCATTTATTTGTTTTATCTTTAGTATCCATCCTTTCTTTTCTACTCTGTTTTTCTATATTCCCAATCCCTCACACTTCCCTCCTTCAGGTCTTATCACTTCTAGCCTGATATTGTTTTAGCCTTTAATTGGTCTTCCTGCTTCCAGCCTCTGCCTCTCTAATCTATTCTTCAGCTCTCTGCCAAGATAATCTTCCTAAGGCACAGGCCTGAGGACCTCATTTTCTGGCTCAAAAAGCTTAAAGGTTCTCCAATGATTACTGATTTGTATTTGATTCCATTGCTTTGCTATTCAAGGATCTGTATAACACATTTCCACTCTATGGTCCCAGGCAAATGTCATAACCCTCACCTTTCTGTCCTTTGTGACACAGCCTAACCCAATCATTTATGGTTCCCTAAATTTGTTCCATCCCAGAGGCTTTGTGAACCCTGCCCTTTATGCCTGAAGTATGCCTTTTGCTATCTCTTAGCTATTTTTCACCTTTCTTTTCCTTCCAGTCCTGCCTCAGACACATTAGCTTTGTGCTTTTGGCAAGACATTTATTTTCTCTCCCTTTCATTTCCCTCATCTTTAAAATAGGAACAATAATAGAAACTCCTACCACTAGCACCTTATAAACATTGTGAGTAAAATGAAAAATGTGTACAAAGCAATGGAGAGAAAGAAAAGGACTGAAGCATATGGCTTGTTGTGTGGCTTGGCCCAGTTCCATGGCTGGACTTTGCCCTAGGGTTCTAAAAGAGAGCTAGACATGTGGGCAGAATGTAACTAGCTTTACTCTTCTGAGCAATGGGGGAAGAAAAAGAAAACAATTGGTCAGCTAAACCTTCCTTCTGTTCCAGTGAAATGCAAAATGAGGCTTTGTGAGGGAAATGAGCAAAATCAAGAATCAAAAATCAAAATCAATTCCATTAATATCATATCTCAATTTTGCCAATCCTGCTTCATAGAAGGCGAGTAAAATGGTACCTTTCTGAAGGGCTTTTAACCACTGGCTTCGGCTCTCTTCATTTGATGCATACACGTAGAGAAGGCCATCTTTATAAACAATCTAAAAAGAGAAAAAGAAAGCTTATACTTGTTTCATTTTACCCTGTGGGGTTCTATGCATTTATTAGCTATGAGATATTTCTGAGAAAGCTAAATATTATAAAACACAAACTAGTTTTAAAGAATGTTTACCAAGAAAATCTAGAAACTTTTAAAAAATTCATTAAAAAAACTTCTAGACCTTTTCAAGTTTTTATTTTAAAAAGGTAATATGATAACTGGCTGCAAGCTTTGTTACTGATAATATTGAGTCTTAGATTAAAAAACCAAACATAAATATGGTATTAACAACAGAAAAGCTGACATTAGAGTTTGAAGATTTGGATTAAATTCCAAACTCTGCTCTTACTAGCTCTAGCCTATACACCTCCACAGAGTCCTACTCCAATGCTTGATAGCTATGTCTAAAGCTGTGTCAGAAACAAAAGCTCTGGCAAATTCTATCCTTCTGGAGTAGAATGTAAGCTTCTTGAGGTCAGGGATTATCTGTCTATCTATCTACCAACCATCTATCTTTCTGTTTATTCATTCCTTCATTTGTTTATTTGTCTATTTATTTATTTGTTTGGTTTTTTCATTTTTGAATCCTCAGTTCCTGGCATAGTGCCTGGAATGTTTTAAATGATTAATAAATGTTCACTGATTGATAGTTGATTGAGAAAGCTCTGAAACAGTATGTATTTTAAGGGTTCACTTTTCTAATTAAAGAGACTCTCATTTCTAGTAAGTAGGTGATTAATTACTGATTAATTCTTTTGGCACCAAAATCTAAGGAACCAAGGAAAACATAAAATAGTCCTTGGTCCAGGCCCCTTATAGCAACTATAGTGGTAGTGATGGCCCAGTGGAGAAAAAGTGATCAGAGGATGCTAAGAATCACATAATTTAGGCTATCTAAACATTAACTGTTGGCATTATGTGGTCTCCTTGCCTAATGTCTTGACCTTTTAATGTAGGTCAGGATCCCTTTGACAAGTGTGGTGAAGTCCATGGACTTTTTAGGAAAGTGTTTTTAACTACATAAAATAAAATACACAGAATAACAAAGGAAACCAAGTACATTGAAATAGTTATTAGAATTAAAAAATAACAAGTTCATGAACCATAGGTTAAGAGCCCATTAAAGGAATTGAGTCATTTTAGCCTTTGGTGTTCTCACTGTAAATGAAACCAAAAGGAAGCTGGAGCTAAGTGGAAGGAGGATTGTTGTGAAATTTTCCATGAAGAATAAATTAAAGAATTGGCAGTGCTGGGCTTTCTGTAAATTCAAAAGCAAGGAGAAACATCATTTCATGAAATAATTGAATTGAAATGATTGATTGATCATCTTGTATTACATTGCTCATAATAAAAGTTGTAAAAATGTCACAGTGAAGATAGTTGAGGCTTATGGGCTGACATCTTTTGCAGAAAACAAAGTAGCAGAAAAATCTTACAAAGACTTTGTTGAGTCCTTCCCAATGAAGTAAAAATGTTTTAATATTTCATTGTTGTTGTTCAGTAGCTTCAGTCATGACTAATTCTTTGTGACATCTTTTGCTCAATACAAAGGTAGAGATTAGTCCAAAAAAATAATGCAAATATTATCACAGAATTAGAAGGTTGAAAATAACTTCAGTGACCATTCTAAGGCAACCCATGAACTAAAGAAATCCCCACTCCCCCATATCCAACAAGTGGTTATGGAGTCTCTGGGTGAAGACCTCCAAGGAGGATAAATCCATTACTTCTCCAGTCAATCCATTTTATTTTTTGAAAGCTGTAATTGTTATGAAGTTTCACCTGATAGCAAACCAAAATTGATCTGTTTGAACCTTTCATCTCTTACTACTATAGCTACCTACTGCCAAACAGAATTTGCCTAATTCCTCTTCCAGGTGACAACCATTCAAATGCTTGAAGTCATTTATCAAAAGACCTTTCAATCTTTTACTTAAGGTAAAATGGGCTTAGTTCCTTTAACAAATTTTGATAGGGCATGGACTCAAGTTGTTCACCATTCTAGTTGTTCTGTGGACATTTTAACTAAACAATGTTCTCCTTAAACCATAGCACCTATAACTAAATTCCAGATAATGCCTGATAAGAGAAAAGTACAGTGGGACTCTCCCCTCCCTATTTCTGGATGCTTTTTAATGAAGTCAAAGATTTTTTTTTGACTGCAACCACACTGGAATAGAAGTAATTAGACAAATAAAATTATAAAAATGTAACAGATATAAACTACTTTCTGATGTCAGTCTTATTTCTGTCTATGGACAATCAGACTACAGATTTATTAGAGAAAAAAAATTAATGTCATTTATAAAAAGGAATAAAGTGATAAGGTACAAAATGCAAATGAGGCCATTTCAAGCTTACTTATGTAAATAAATGCTTAATTCTGAAAGATGGGAAAGGTATTATAGTGACCATGTGCATATAGAATAGATATTCCCTGAGACTATTAGCATTTCCTGTTTTAAAAGACAGATTTATTCAACACTATAATCAGACTATTTATTACATTTATTAATCAACAGGGTAGATGCAAAAATATCTATATAAAAAGCTTTATGCTTTCCAAAAACATCCACAAACTAAAATAAACTGTAATACAGCATCACAAATATATTTCTGCTGTTTTTTCCCATATACAAAAAAGTATTATTAAAATATATCCTTCTGTAGAAATAAAAAATAATGTGATACCATTATGCTTAGTTGAGTTCACAAGCTTTTTACAACTTTGAACTTCTCTATTCTAGATAAAGCTTTTTTGGTTTTTCTCTCCTGATAATCTTTTTCCCCCCTAATAATAATTAAACCCTTTTCCCATTGTTATAATTACTTCTATCACTGGGACTACCATAATTACCTTAGTTATGTAGTTTAGCAAAATATTGGCTCCCACCATAAGGATGATTTTTGTAGCTGTCAAAATCATTGTTCTTCCAAAGTTGGTCCCATTAAAGGGAGCTAATGGAAGCACTTGTCTTTTCCTGTTTAGATAAAATTTTCCTCATTTCATATTAATGGCCATCTACAGTATGATATTTCTGAATGATAATCATATACACAAAATCATGGTCATGGAAAGTCAGGAAAGCAGATTGTCTTCTCATCATAAGTCTTGCTAAGTCATGCTTTTAATCACTTCAATCTTTCCACATCATTCAAAGTAATTTCTTAAGTACATTTCCTTAATGTTACTCATAGAGATCATTTTCACAATTAGAAGGGCATATGGGCTTTGGGAATGCTCTCTAGAGACAGTCCTCTTTGATTTGACAACTCAGCCATCAATCTTATGAGATCTTTTATTTATAGCTACACCTGTCTGTTCCACTGTAGCATAGATAACAAAACAAATACTCCTGTAACATTATTTGGAACCCCTCATTCCTACATGACCTATTATTGCATCCCATTTTCAAAATGGCTCCTTAGACTCTAATCTTTCATCTTGAGTTCAAGCTTCTGATTAAGACCTTTCACAACAGCTTCAGGCTCCTTTGGGGACTCTGACTTCAACATGATAAGAGGAGTGGTACATATTTCAACAATCCTTCTTTTAGGAAGTTCATTAACTCCAAAGGAAGTTGGACTGATAGAAATCACTCACCACAAGAGGAAAACCAAAAGACCCTAGAAACTTTTTTGGCTGGCAAACATTTGATCTCCATGGCAAAGAGACAGTCAACAACAACACTAGTTCAGACTGTGATTTAATTTGCAAATAGAGGAGGATGGTAGAAGATTATGAGCAAAATTATCGAATAAAATAGGAAAAAGCCACAAATGGGTCAATTTTGAAGACAACAAAGTAGTCATCCCTATCTCTAAGAGGAAAAGAAGGGATAAGTTTCCACTTCCCAAGTCAGGTGAGAGGATTGTAGGCAGCTCCAGGTCCACTTGTCCCTCACCTGATTAATTTTCTTTTTCCTCTCCTACTTCATCTCTCTCTTTTCCTTATCTCCTCAACCCTCCTCTCTTAACTGCCCTCCCCTTGTCTGAAATATCTAAGGATCCTGTGGATGTATTCAAGGGGTGTGAGAGAGAGGGAAAAGATCAGCACAACTGATTAAGGCATTTCAAAAACCTCTCAGCTCTAGTAAGGGAGAGGGTAAAAAATCAGCACAACTATATAGCACACAGAGGATAAGATATTTGTGGCTGGAGACAATGTCTGTGAGAACACTGGTTACTATAGCCTTGCTTTCCTTGGAAACACATCTAGTCTCTATGTCTTGGTACTGGGTTCTGATGACTTTGGAGAAGAGAGAAAGGCTGATGACTTTGCACAGCCTCTCCTCACTTAAATTCAATTCACTTGCAAGTCAAGACATCACCCTCCTGATGTCATTGGTTCTCTTGGAGAATGAACAGTCTCAGAACACTCAGAAGACAAGAGGCTTATAGCAGGATCCACACTATTTGATAATATTTCAGTTCTTCAAACTTGATTTCTGTAAAAACTAAACTTCTTTGAGAAAATGCAGACCTCTCGTTGTGGTCACTGTTCCATAAGAAATAAAGGTAAATTGAGGCACAAGAAAATTTTAAAGCAAGAAGAATATCAAATAAATTCTTAGAAAAATTCACAAGACTTATTAATACCAAAAAGACAGTCCAGGAATTATCAATGATGATTAGATTATGTTCCCATTTTCCCATCTCTTAAAAATTTGTTTTGAAGATAATTTATACTTTAAGGATATGCCTGATAAATGTATGAGAAGAAAATGTAGATAATATAGACTAGAAAACATTTTTACAGTTACATAATCAACTGAAAGGCATGGAGTGCAATGTCTTACTGTACTTATTATTTATAGACTAAAAAAAGCATTGAATTCAATAGAGCAAAATGCTACCTTAAAGTGGTCTCTTTTGCATATATGAGAACAATAAAATATGAATTTGTAATATAACAATAAAAATTATAAGGCAGAATGGAAAGAAATAAATTAAATCAATAATTGCTCAAAAAGTTTAATCCAACAAACCATAAAGGAAAAACAAGTGGATAAAGAATGTATATTGTCCAGACTATGACATACAATTGGATTGATTATATGTCTTGGACAGACAACATGGATAAACAATGCATTGAACCCAGAACTGAATAGGAAGAAAACAGATTGGATTGCATTTGGCAAATTGTGTAATGGTTTCATTAATACAAACTTTTCCCTGAGAGTTGATTGAGAGTATTCCAGTGATGTCATATGACTTCAAATAATGTAATGCCACAGCCTCTGAAAATTAACATTTTTGGTGAGTTTCAGGTTTCAAAATTTCACTTTTTTTTTGGTAATTCATTATCAACAAAGAATCATGCAAGAGAAGCAACAATAAAGATATGAGTAAAAAGATGTATTGTAAAAAGGATAAGGGCCAAGGAAGTGGCATGAGCAAAAATTAGTTGACAGCCCATGTGGTATCCATATTACATATACATATATATATGTGTATATATATACATATATATACACATATATATATATATATAAAGAGAGAGAGAGAGAGAGGAAGCCCACTATGATGGGGGCAGGGTGTGGGTTGAGGATGAGAAGATGTGAAGGATGGACACAAACATGGACAAAAACAGCAAAGGACCAGAAGATGTGGATTAATTTGGGTCTTCACAGCTGAAATAAAGATCCACACAGATGACATCATGGAAATACCCCACTATCAAAATGAACTTTGAAAAGTTTCACATTTTCATTTTTCCAGAGCTTAGTTTCTTTGTTTATAAAACAATAATTTGAACTAGATAATTCCTATGTTCCCCTCTAGCTCAAAAGCTTAGGATAGCACAGGAAAAAAGACTGGTTCTCCTTTAAATGTAGTCAATCCTGATTTTTCTTAAATGTTTTATTTTTCTCTCCCCTCCTCTACTAAATCGATTTCTCCCATTTTGAATGATTTATCACACTTTGTTTTGAACCTGTCTTTTGCGCCTATTACAAATACTTTTTCTAGCATTAGGCCTTACCCTTAGTAAGCATTGAATATAAGTTTTTCTTTTTCTTTCTTTTTTCTTTTTTTGCTGAGGCAATTGGGATTAAATGACTTGCCCAAAGTCACACAGCTAGGAAGTATTAAGTGTCTGGATTTGAACTCAGGTCTTCCTGATTTCAAGGCTGGTGCTCTATCCACTGTGTCACCTAGCTACCCCTGAATATAGGTTTTTCAAACTAAATTGCAGGCACAACACTGTTCTCATGGATCATTAACCTAGGATTAATTAAATTAATTAATTAAACCTAGAGTTCACAGACCCTCCCTCCCCAGTTCACCTCCAAGAGCTCCACGAATAGATTTCAGGGAGTCTAAGAACTTATGTGGAGGGAAAAATCATATCACTATTTTTGCTAACCTTGAACCGAAATTTAGCATTCCTTCATTTATGAATGTAGGAGATTAAACATTATTCTGAGAAAGGGCCTCTAGGTTTCATAAAATTACCAAAGGGATCCGTGATGGCCAAGAGGTCAAGAATCCTAGCATTACAGGATTAAAGGATGATTCAGCATAGATAATATTTCAAGTGTTTTTATTTCCCTCACTATTTAAGCTTGCTTCCTTCAGGGATGTGTCAATAAATATTCAATAACCAGCCTTCTGGAGGAAGACAAATATACACACAACAGTTTTAAATTCAGTCTAAATTATTTACATTTCCTCTATCATTTTCTTAAATCTAGACAACAAAACAATAAAATCAAGCCCTAATTTGTAGTGTTTAATGATTTCTAAGTTATAAATGTTCACACTGAAATCTTAACAATGAGCTCTTATGAGCTGATTCAAACTCTTATGAGCTTAAGCTCTCCTGGCCTTTCTGTTATTTCAGGAAAGTTTACATATAGGGATGGATGTAGAAACTAAGAAACTCCATAAGCAGGCTAAGACAAACTTGCACAAATGCTGGGTTTCAACAAAGGACATCTATGAGTGGTTGGCTTCTGGTGTTCCTTTTTTTTTTTTTTTTTAAACCTAAAGCACCAGTGACCCTGAAAGGTTCTCATTCCTCCTCCTTACTCTCAGCCAGTAACATGACTTCTCAGAGAGCCCAAATTTGAACATAATTCTCAATAAGCATCTTGCTGAGTCATTCCTTATTCCAGAAAACTTTACTTCAGAAGAATAGATGATTTCTCCATTAGATTTCATACTTGATCTGACATTACCTGAAATGGATATTGTCTCTCCACGGGGGTTTGTTCCTCAAGATTCACTCTTTCAACACACCGAATTTTCTTAATATCAATCGATCCTTTCTTGCTGCCTCTTTTCTAAATACCAAGACAAAAATATACAATACCTTGGTACAATTTACCATTATGTGCAAAGAATATAAGACCAAGTATATATTTTTATTGTTATTATCATTCTTATCCTTTTCAATGTCAAGCAAAAGAATTCCTAAGACAAATTACTTCTAATATATTTTCATATTTAGTAATATTTAGTAATCTGTGGACTATTGTGAAAGTGGATAAAATAACTATTTCAAATAATCAAATAAAAATACTGAGACATAAACTTGTCTTTGTTGGCCCAAGTTGTTGGCAACTTTAGGGAAACTCCAATAATACCCAGAATGACAGGGATGATATAGATCTTATCCTGTTCTCACATGGTTTTGAGGTCTTCCGCTAGATCTCTATATTTCAAAAGCTTTTCATCATTTGTTAGAAATGATGAAGATAATGAGCATGATGATGATGGTTACTATCACTATTATTACTATTAGATGAGTTTTCTAACTAAACATATCCCCTTCCCAACAGGTTAAAAAATTCTTCCCAATCTAAAAGGCATTCTAGCTTTGGGCACATGTTTCATATAGAAAAGGTAACTTCAAGTGAATAAAACTATGTATCAAACTTAGAAGAAGAATAGTTTCCTTCACCCTCATTCTTCTTTTTGAAAGGAGACCATGACAAAATGTGCTTAAAACATACATGTGTACAGATAAATGGAGGGCTGTTGGCAGTTATGATTGAAATCACTTGATGAAGTTGATATTGAAATATTCAACAGATCTTTTTATAAAAATTTATTTACAATAATAGAAAAAATTATTTGGAAAAAAGATTTATCTTAAGCTACTATAGACAGTAATGGAGAAGAATAAAGGGGTAGATAATTCAAATGTGCATTATATTTGGCTTCAGAACACATTTTGAACTTGCACTCGAGTGTGTGTATGTGTCCATGTGAGACAGAGAGAGAGAGAGAGATTATAATTACAGGAATTGCATTTAAGTAAAGTAATACATAGTGAAAGAGCTAACAAAAAGGTGGAGAATTGTTTAGTTTCCCTTTTCCTCTTCCCTTTGCATGTACTCTATGCTTGGAATTGAGCCTTCTGAAGCTCCCCACCCCTGAAGAACTTCCCGCTCTTAAGAGATCCTTGAAGCAACTCAGTTCAATTAGATAAGCATTTTCTTCTAGGACTAGTTTCAAGAGGGTTTCAAAAGGCTTCCCTGATGTAGGAAAAGCAGTAAAAATATGTTATGAGAGGTCAACAATAATTAAGTCATCAGTGAAGTAACTAGTCAGCTAAGTTGCTGATGATAGTTGACAGAGAAAAAAAAATTCTAGCTTAAGTTCTCAACAAAGTAACTAAATAGCAGTCAATATTTTGAACCCAGTAGTTAATCTATCCTTAAGAATCAAGAGATAATGCCACAAATATCAGAATTCCAATCCTCTCATCATAACATCATTATATCTTAGTGGTTTTATTCTTTTAAATTGTGAAAGAATAGCCAATGATCTGATTAAATATAGTTATGATAAGGAGAAGTTAAACAGAATTTTAGGATCAGAGAATCATAGATCCAGCACTATAAAGGGGTCTCAGAATTTATCTTGTCCAACTTCCTCTTTTTTACAGTTGAAAAACCCAAATCCCAGAGAGGCTTCATTTCTTTCCAAATGTCTCACAGGTGCCAGAGATGGGATTTAAATCTAGCTCTGACTCTAAAACCAGACTTCTTTCCATTACATCATATTGTTTTATGATTAAATTGAAATAAATTCATTTTGATCCTGAAAAAAGTAATATAGTAAGGGAATTTGAAATTATCTTTACTGTGTAGATTGAGAAATCTGACATATACTCAAGGATGATATTTCAGTTTAGCAAAAATAAAGCAAAATAAATTTAAAAAAAACTAGAAAAAATAGGCTTACCATCTTATCATAATCATAGTAGGAGAGGTGTGTTTTTGTCAGGACAAAAAGTCTTTCTTTGTAATTGTTTGGTGACATTTTCTTCTTCTGTTGTGACTTTTTTAGGAGAAGTTCTTCTAAGATGGTTTTTTTGTCCATCTCATCCTCCTAAAGAAATATAAAATTATTTAAAACAGCATTTATTAAAATCTAGCCATGTTCTACTTTAATGTCTATACATGTTTCTCATTCAAAGGTGATTTTATGAGAACCATTTAAATAGTAAAATTTGTTGATATTTATTATAGCTAGTTTTTTATATGCTATTCTTTGTGATCTAGACCTGTGATTTTGTAGACCTGGGAAATACCCAGTGAAGCAAATTCCACTATCAGTGCAGATCAGTGCTCATTCTCTCTTTCTTTTCTCCCTGTCTCCTTCTTTATATATATATGTGTGTGTGTGTATAAATGTGTGTGTATGTATATACATACATTTATACTTAGACATGTATACACACATACACAAGTAGCTAGTGGTACAGTGTATAGAGTAACCGGCCTGGAGTAAGGAAAAACTGAGTTCAAATCCAACCTCAGACACTTTCTACCTGTGTAACACTGAGCAAGTCATTAAACCCTGTTTGCTTCAGTTTCCTCATCTGTAAAATGAGCTGGAGAAGGAAATGACAAAGCACTGCATTATCTGCCAAAACAAAACAAAACAAAAAAAAAAACCCAAATGGTGTTATGAAGCATCAGACTGAACTGCAACAACTCAACAACAGCAACAACAAAAACACACACATACAAACATATATAAAAATATATGTCCATAATATAAGTACCTCCTCCACAGTATTGAATAATTTCCATGTAGACAAATATTCTCTGTTTTAGGTAGAGATACATCAATCTCTATAGCATTTGCTTTTTAATTTACACTAATACATTGATGAATATTAAATCACATAGAATTGAAAGGAGCTTGATAGCCATCTAATCTAACTCAAACCTTTAGAGGAACTCCTTTCTCTAATAAATAAATGTTAAATCCAATCTATAATTGAAGACTTCCATGGAGGAAGAAATCAATAACTCGAGGGCAGCCCAATTCTTTTTTTGAGACAGCTCTAATTATTAATCCTTATTGTTAAATAATAAGACTGCCAGCAATGGGGTACCAGATCAATAATTTAACCTAAGTTATCCGGTCAATTGAAACTGATATAAATGATTTAATGAATGTTTTGAACAAAATAACATAATGCTGTGGTTTTACAGACATGACCTCATTTTCATTACAAGAACACTTTTTAAAAATGCTAATAAAAACATTAACAGATTCCTTGGAAAGAATTAACAGCATTAAGCATATACAAGCCCAATTTATTCCCATATTCCTTGGAAGAGATTAAGAGCTTTAAACATGTACATATCCAATATATTTCCAGATTCCTTAGAAAGAATTAAGAACATTAAGCACGTACACATTCAATTTATTTCCAGATTTCTTGGAAAGAGCATTAAGCAAGTACACATCTAATTTAAAGCACAAACTAGCAACAAATTAGATAATTTATGTGAAAGAACTGTGAGAAGTACAAAATGTTATAAAAAAGAAAAGGATTAAAAAGGAAATTATCTTAACTCAAAAAAATTTCTTGTTTTTACAAATGAGAATCCTAACATCCTACATTTGCATGTGGACCAAATTTTCTGTGCCATGATCCCCTCTAGAAGTCTGGTCTAGCCTAGGGGTCTTTCTCAGAATTAGTGGCATTTTAAATGCATAAAATAAAATATATATGATTTCAAAGAAAACCAGTTACATTGAAAGATACTTATCAAAATATTAAAAATAAATAAATAAATCAAATTCACAGACACCAGGTTGATAATCCTTGATCTAGAGTATGTAAAACATTAATTTTTCAAGTGTCACTGTAAAGTAAAATTTTCCTATTCTTTTGCTTGACCAAATTTTACAGCTGGGAAGTTAAATAACTCAAACTATCCCATCAATCAAGATTGATTCAAGACAGATGAGAACTTGAAAAATTCTGATATCAAATTTTCAGCCTAGATAAAGAAAAATACCAAGTAAATGAATGATAGGCACAACCTTTCTGATTTTTTTTTTGCCTTAGATTTTTCTTTGCCTTAACTATTAAGAATTAGCATTACTTTGGCACCTCTAAGCAATGATCCAAAAGACTTTTCGTAAAATTATTCCCTAAAAATGTGGAAGCTCTTACCTTGTTCATGGTTTTTCTTATGAGGGAGAAAGTGAGGTTTTGTCTTTACTTTAATTTGCAAGCTTTAAACAAAGAGTGCTCCTCAATAACCTGCCATTCCTCTTCCTACTGAGTGGGTCAGGAACATGGATTATAATGAATGTATTTGCATTTTGCTTATCACCCAAATCAGGAAACAGGCACATTGTTCTACCCATGGCTAAGTGAGGGAGGGGGAAAATGGGTCGCTGGCTAGATCCCAGATACAGAGGACTTACGTATTACTGGCATAAACAGTTAAGTAGTGACTAGGGCTGGGCAGACTAAGAAATCCAGTCTTCCTTGGTTTCAAGAATATATAAGCCCACTTCTGATTTTCTGGACTAATAATAAAAAATAGTTGACATTTTATATGAGTCTTTAAAATTGGCAAAGCGTTCTATACATCATTGTGGTTCAATTTCACAAAATACTGTAAAATAAATATTATTATAAATGTAGATATCATTAAATCCCTTTAATAGATTAGGAAATCAAGGATCTGAGAAGATTGCTCCTAGTCACAAAACTACTAATAAATCAATTACTTAATAAGAATTGAATTATATATTATGTGCTAGTTATTGGACCAGGTACAGGAAATACAGTGACAAAAATGGAAGTACCTGCCCTTGAGGAGTTTATAGTCTATTGAAGAAACAGTATGTGCATGTGTAAGTTTATATTAAATGAATTAAAGGTAATTTGGCTGAGGAAGGGAAGGAAGGGACTAATAGCTGGGGGAAAGGAGGGGAGTCAGCAAAGGCTTCATGTACCAGGAGGCATTTAAGATGTATTTTGAAGGAATCCAGAGAATATGAGACAGAAGTGAAGAAGGAACTACAGGCAAGGGCACAGAGATGGGAGATGGCTTATTGTGTGTGAGGAGCAATAAGAAGGCCACTTTGATTAAATCATAGACTGTGTGGGAGGAAAAATATATAAAAAGGTAGAATGGAGCCAGATTATGAAGAGCTTTAAATGATAGAATAATGTGTATTTGATTCTAGAGATAATCTGGAGCCACTGGAGTTACTTGAACAAGAGAGTAACATGGTCAGATTTTTGTTTTATAAAAAGTAGTTTGGCAATTCTCTGGAGAATGGATTGGTGAAAGAAGAGTTTTGATTGTTCTGAAAGCTATTGTAATAGTCCAAGTGAGACATAATGGGGACAATAGTTGGCCATGGGCAAGACAGGAAGGAATAGGTATAAGAAATTATATAGAGGTACAATTAAGATGTGAGATGAGGGAGAATAAGGAGTGAAGAATGATTCTGAAGTTGAGAATCTAGGGGACTAGAAGGTTAGTGATATCCTCAATAGCAATAAGTAATTTTAGAAGACTAATAATAGGAGGAAAATATTTTGAGTTGCCTACAGTGTATCCAATTCAAAATGTTCAGCAGATAGTTGGTGATGTAGAACAGACAAAGAGCAGGCCAGAGGCTACATTTATTCATCTGAGACACATCTTGTCCAGGGTCACACAGCTAATAGGTGTCTGAGGATGGATTTGAATTCAAATACCCTAACTCCAGGTCCAGCATTCTATCTGTCCATTGTGCTACCTAGCTGAATGTGATCCTTACACTGAGTGTTAATTTGTGGCCCAGATAAAACTTCATGATTTTTCATAAATGGGAATTAGGATTATTGGGGGAGGGGAAATTGTATTATCCATAACATCAGCAGCTAACATTTATATAGTACTTATTGTGTGCCAAGCACTTATTACACATTTTACAATTATTATCTCATTTGATTCTCACAACAACCCTGAAAGGTAGGTGCTATTATTATTTCCAGTTTACAGATGAGGAAACTGAAGCACAGTAAAATGATTTGCCCAGTATCACACAGCTAATAAGTATCTGAGGTTATTTTTGAAGCCAGATTTTCTTGATTGCAAGCCAGCACTCCTGTCCACTGTATTACCTAATTGCCCCATAAGCTCAGTTTTGATCTCCTCTGAGGAAAGGAAAATGAGCAGATTAATTGTGAACCTGGACCTTGTTTGTACTGAGGTTATCAAATGTAATCATACATGTAAAGTACCCTGTAAAACTTAAAATTTTATATAAATATTATTTTGAAAAATTAAAATATACAGATATAATTATATATAACAGATACAACATATGTAAAATATATAAAATAACAGGTATAATTAATTATAGATTTTATAGATAATTAGAATTGGTTTTGGGTTTTTTATACTTTTGAATCCATATTTTCCTCACTCTCCATTCTTTAGATACTAAATCATAAGGTTCTTATTACAAGAGTTCTTGCCCTTCTATTCATGTGTCATGAATCCTTTTGACGGTCTGTTGAAGGCAATACATCCCTTTTTAGAATGACATTTTTAAATAATTGAAGAAAATACTATATTAGTGTTAGAAATTAGTAAAAATAAAGATGTAGTTTTTCCTATCTAAAGTCATGAGCCTTCCAAAGTGTATCCATGGATCCCTGAAAAGAAATGTGGAACCTGTTAAGAATCCCTGTTTATCATAAATAACTTTTTAAAGGAAAAATGTCAGCAAAACTTATCAATACATCAAAAAAATGACAATTTGTTCACTGTTCCCATCTCAAAGGAATGGCACTACTGTAAAGATGTCAGAGGAGACCTTTTCTTTTATCTCTTTTTGGATTTTGGCTTACTCTTTGTAATTTTGCCACCTTTATTTTTAATTGTTAGTTTGTTATTTATTGTTCTTTCCATTTACATTGTTGTAATTATTGTATTTAGTGGGGTTTTTTTTTCTGAGGCAATTGGGGTTAAGTGACTTGCCCAGGGTCATTTAGTGTTTTTTTTTGACTCTGATTGATATTTTGTATCAGTTCATGTAAGTCTTTCCATGGAAAGTATCCATCATATCCATCATGTTTGTCATTTCTTATAGCAGACCAAAAATCTATTATAATCATGTACCAACGTTTGTTTAGTCATTTGTCAAGTGATCATCTACCTTGTTTCTAGTTCTTTGCTACTCTAAAATATAAAATTGATATATATATATATTAGTATTTATTTTTTACTTTATTTTTGAATTATGAAATGAAACAATCATTTTTATAACATGAAACTGCAAATCTATTATGTACAGCTTGTTACTCCCTTTAAATATATAGTAAATTATTGTATAAATTTCTTTTTTTCCCTTCCCCCCAAATTAGCCACTTTTACACATATACACACACACACAATAATTCTATACATAATTCTACTATGTTTTTTTTCTAAATGCAGATAATATATTCCTTCATATATCCTTTGTAACTAATTTAAGTAGGAATAATGGTCAAAATGATTTAGTTACTCAAAGATGCTCATAAAATAATATTGTTTGTTATTATATACAATATTCTTAGTGGTAAAATTATGAATTGATCCAACCATTTTGGAAGGCAATTTAGAATTATGCCCAAAGAGTATTAAATTACTTATACTCTTTAACCCAGCAATACTATCACTAGATCTATATCCAAAGATGATTAGGGAAAAAGGAAGAATAATACTATCACTAGATCTATATCCAAAGATGATTAGGGAAAAAGGAAGAACAATTCTCTTTGTGGTGGCAAAGAACTGGAAATTGCGGTGATGCCCATTGATTGGGGAACGGCTGAACATTTTGTGGTATTTTCCTACTGCCATTTTGAAAGGCAGTTCATAGGTTGTAGATATAGTTATATGATTTGTGATGGAATACTACTATGCTCTAAGAAATGATAAACTCACTGATTTTAGAAAAACATGGTTGGACTCGCATGAAAAAAAGAAGAATGAAATGAGCAGAACCAAGAAAGCATTGTATACAGTAACAGCAATATTATTTTAAGAACTAATTTAGTGTATGGGAACACTTTTCTATCATGGATCCCTTGAGATATGTATCTAGCAATGGAATCTCTGGGTTGAAAGGTTTGTACATTTTAGTGGATTCTAATTTTCTATCAGAAGAAATGGCCACATCGAACAGTTGAAAAGAACATGGCTTCCAAATTGTTTTTCCATACTATCCTCAAATCACAGAAATAGAGAGACAGACAGACAGACAGAGACAGAGAGAGACAGAGAGAGAAAGAGAAAGAGAGAGAAAAGAGAAGAGAGAGAAGAGAGGAGAGAGACAGAGACAGAGAGAAAGAGAGAGAGATTCATCACTTTACGTGCTGAATGACTATCTTCCTTCTAATCTTCTGAAAACGAGGCTGGAGGATTCTCTATCTCAAACTACAATTAGATCAAAACTCATACCTACAACTTATGAATTGTCTTTCAAAATGGCAATAGGAAAATTAGTTGGCCCTCACATCACCACCTCTGTATGACAGAAATATCAAATTTGCTTATCAAATATCCAGGGCTATTTATTTACAAAGTTCTATGAAACACAAGATACTCAAAAACTTGGGAGGCAAATAGAGGGAGTCAGCCTGCTACACAGATGAATTATATTTTCTTTGAAGGGTTTCAGGAACTATACTCATATGACAGATAATAAAAGAAAAATGTCTCACTGATGCTGAATTAGGGAACTTATGTCAATGATAACCAAATCCAACTCTGCAGGATGGGACAATAAAGGAGGCAGTGGGATATTTGAAAAGGAAATATTCTGTTAGTTAAATACACTAAAGTCTTTCTTTAATATAGCCCAACTAAAGAGCAATGTGATGCATGTTGAGTCTATCATAGACTCCTTACAAGGGAGTCTTTTCCAGCTAGGTGGCTCAGTGGATAGATATCTGGGCCATAAGTGTCAGGAAGATCTGAGTTCAAATCCATCCTAAGATACTTACTAGTTGGCTGTGATCCTAAACACCTCCCTTGCCTCAATTTATCTATAAAATGAAAATTACAACAGCATCTATCTCCCAAGGTTGTTGTGAGAATCAAATAAATGAGTTATTTTTTAAAGTGCTTTGCCCAGTACCCAGCACATAATAGTTGCTTTAGAAATGTTTATTCCCCTATTCCTGCATCTATTGGATGTATTCCTTAAAGACTTTCTCATTTACATCTGGATTTCTAAAGACAGCAACATAAAAGGCTCCAGAATTTTAAACGTAAATAACAATTCTACTCCTAAAGCAGAGCATATCCTCCAAGAAAAAAAGAAAATACAAAGCTGTAGTTAACTCTAGGGGTATCCAATTGCAAAATAATCCTAAACTCAAAAAAGGATTCCTCCTAGAAGTTCTCCTGCATCCTTATCTGAAAATTCTTTGGTTGTTCAAATATTAAAATCATATTGGCTAAAATGACAGGAAAAGTTAATGATGAATGTTGGAGGGGATGTGGGAGGGCTGGGACACTGATGCATTGTTAGTGGAGCTGTGAACGGATACAGCCATTCTGGAGAACAATTTGGAGCTATGCTCAAAAAGTTATCAAACTGTGCATACCCTTTGACCCAGCAGCATTTCTATTGGGCTTATATCCCAAAGAAATCATAAAGGAAGGAAAAGGCCCCACATGTGCAAGAATGTTTGTGGCAGCCCTTTTTGTAGTGGCTAGAAACTGGAAATTGAATAGATGCCCTTCAATTGGAGAATGGCTGAATAAATTATGGTATATGAATATTATGGAATATTATTGTTCTGTAAGAAATGACCAGCAAGATGATTTCAGAGAGGCCTGGAGAGACTTACATGAACTGATGCTGAGTGAAATGAGCAGAACCAGGAGATCATTATACACGGCAACAACAGTACTATATAACGATCAATTCTGATGGACATGGCTCTCTTCAACAATGAAATGTTTCAAACCACCTCCAATTGTTCACTGAAGAAAGCCATATACACCCAGAGAGAGGGATGTGAAATGTGGACCACAACATAACATTCTCATACTCCTTGATTGATGTTTGCTTACATTGTGTTTCCTTTATCTGATATATCGTTTGTGTAGACAAGATTTTTCTTGCACAACAATGACAAGTTTGGAAATATGTATACATATATTCGATTTGCCAGTATTTTAACATAATTAACATGTAGTGCATATCCTGCCATCTAGGGGAGGGGTGGGGAGTTGGGGGAAAAATTTGTAACGGAAAGCTATGTAAGGGTTATTGTTGAAGAATTACCCACACATATGTTATGCAAATAAAATTTTAAAAAATATTAAAATCATACATCTCTAGAAGGAGTAGTTCTTTAAACTATTTAAACATTTAAATATTTAAAATGAACCTGCTAGCTGAAAGTAGATTTTCATAGAGAAAATATAAAAAGAATAAAAGGATCAAGGCAGAAGATGCTACAAGTAGGTCAAAGAACACTGAAATGGGAAGCAGATGTCACTATGACACAATATCTGCCTCCTTTGGAATTTCACCAAGTGCCATTTCTTACTGTCTTACTCCTAAAAGACTGACCAAAAATGAAATAGAAAATGCAAATAAAACAAGGGTAAGGAAAGAGAAGAAAATAAACATTTTTATAGTGCTTCTATATGACAGATATTGTGCTAAACACTTTACAAATATTATTTCATTTGATCTTCACAAACAACTCTGGGAGGTAGGTATTATTATTGATTTTATAGATGAGGAAACTGAGGCAAACAGAAGTGAAGTGATTTGCCCAAAGTCATACAGCTAGTACATATATAAAATCAGCTTTGAACTCAGGTCTTCCTAATTCCAGGCTCAGTGATTTATCAACTATGCTACTTAAAACAAAATTAATAACAACATTCATAATAAAATCAATTCAAAAACAAGATTTTGAATGAGATGGCATCATTGTTCAAATCTCCTCAGCTTATAACTGAGGAAACTGAAGATATTGTGTGATCCCACTGGAAGCAGGGGTCTTCCGGGAGTAGAGCCAAGATGGTGGAGTGAAGCTAAGAAGTTACTCAAGCTCTCTCTCAAGTTTCCCTAGCACATGAAATCAAGTGTCTGAACAGAGTCTGATGGAAAGAAACCACTTTCTGTCTCAAAATAGACTGGAAAAATTTCAAGAAGGTCAGTCTTACTGGGGTGAAAAGGGTGTTCAGCCCAGCTCACACAGACTCTGGGAAAGTTGGTGAGAGAGAGTCTTAATTACAGCAAATCAGCAACTGAATCCTCAGTCTTGGCTCAGTAGAGGAGCCAGTGAGGCGGCTTCCAGTCCCAGCTCAGAAGGCAAACTTTGGGAAACCAAGCTGTTTCCTGAAAAGAGCAGGCAAAGCTATCCCCTACAAAGACAAGGGGTCCCTGTGCTCATAGCCAAGGCTCAGAATTGCACAGGAAGCTTTGGACAGTGCCCTCTTTATCCCAGGAGCAGAACTGGACCATAAAAGTTTAAAAAAAAAAAAAAAGGAAGTACCAAAAGAAAAGGAAAGAAAATGAGCAAGAAACAAAAAAGAACCTTGATTATAAAAAGCTATTATGGTGACAGGGAAGAGCAAAACACAAACTCAAACGAGGACAGAATGTCCATGGAAGAAATCTCAAAGAGTGATATGAATTGCTCTCAAGCCCAAAGGGGCTTCTTGGAAGTGCTCATAAAAGACTTTAAAAGGCAATTAAGAAAGGGAGGAGAAAAAAAGAAAAAAAAATGAGATGCATGCAAGAGAGAGTCAACAGCTTGGGAAAAGAAGAAAAAAAAATTTACTGAAGAAAACCACTCCTTAAAAATATAGTCGGCAGGGAAAGATAGACTAAAAACCAATTGGAAATTAATCTAATTCTAAAAAGTGAGTAAGTCAAACAACAAATCAGAGAAACAACCCATAATTTCATCTAAGAGAATGACAATAAGCAGACAACATAGAAAAATCTATAGGATGCAGCCAAAATAGTTTTTAGGGGAAACTGTATATCTCTAAATAGCTACATGAATAAAATAGAGAAAGAGGAGATGAATGAATTGGGCATGCAACCAAAAAAGCTAGAAAAAGTACACATTAAAAACCCCCAATTAAATACCAAATTCGAAATTTTGAAACTCAAAGAAGAGATTAATAAAATTGAAACTAAGAAAACTATTGAACTAATTAATAAAACTAAGACTCGATTTTTATGAAAAAATTAACAAAACATACATCTTTGGTTAATTTGAATAGAAAAAGGAAAGAAAAAACCAAATCTCCACCATCAAAAATGAAAAGAGTGAACTTATCACCAAAGAAAAAGAAATTAAAGCAATAATTAGGAGCTATTTTGCCCAACTGTATGGCAGCAAATGTGACAATCTAGCTGAAATGGATGAATATTTACAAAACTATAAATTGCCCAGATTAACAAAAGAGCCAAAACAGAGAAAGAAAATTAGAGACCCACTGAAAGCAGGATGGGGATAGTGGAGAGGAAAAGCCAGGATAGATAGTGACTGGAGTTCACTAGAGAGAATAGACCACATAGTGGTTTCCTATAGCTAATTATTCTTGATAATTACATGCTAACGAGTTTTTCTAGCTTCTGAAGGCATAAAAGTGATGTGCTGCAGCTTTTAGGGGAGATGTAGTAATAGCTCTAAGGTTCTCTGGCCTTGGGAGTGATACAGTTGAAAATGATATATTTCTTCCCATAGGTCATTCTGCCCCAGTTTATGCTATATAACCAGGCTGCTATGACTGCAAATATTGCTAGCTGTCAGATAACAGCCTGTTGGGTAGTGATAACAGAATTTCTGAAACTAATGAGCAACAATAATGAGGTGCTTAAAGCTGACACAGGTGCAGAACAAAACTGGGTGTCCACCACTTGGCCTAATGACATTTCAGGCCTAAAGAAAAAAGCTTTTCCTAGTAATTATGAGTATTGCAATTATGCACAAAATCAGAATCAAAGCACTCATCAATTCCACCTCTAGGCCATAAAATTAGCATATCAGTGACATGAAGCACCTGGTTTCTCTAACTTTTTCCTATAAATTTATCTTCTTGCCTGTAGTTCTTTGCTAATTTCTTTTATAACATAGCCTGCTTTAATTAGCATTACAATTATAATAAACTTTGCCTCTTGACTTGAAGATGAGTCTTAGCCTACAAATTCTTTTGAGGCATCTTACAACATCAGTTTGGAACCCCAACATTTTGGGGATGCCCCTTGAAACCCAACAGAAGTAATGTTAGAAGGGGCAGCTAGGTGGCGCAGTGGTTAGAGCACCAGCCCTGAAGTCAGGAGGACCTGAGTTCAAATCTGGTCTCAGACACTTAACATTCCCTAGCTCTGTGACCCTGGGCAAGTCACTTAACCCCAATTGCCTCAGCAAAAAGCAAAAAAAAAAAAAAAAAGTAATGTTAGAATCCTTTAAATTCAAAACCCTGGAATAAAGGCTTGATTGTTTCACCCCAGCTATGGCATTAGTTCTAAATTCAGACCTCTTTCCACTAAATTATGCCGGTGTTTCAGACCACCCAATGAAGACAAAAACATTGGTAAGAAAGATCTGAGTTCAGATCTGCCAGTTCATCCAGCTAGTAAGTATCTGAGGTATCTAACCTGAAATACTTACTAGCTGAATGACTCTGGGCAAGCCACTTCACCTGTATGCCTCAGTTTCCTTTTTTTTTGTAAACAGGAATGATAAGAGTTTCTACCTCTCAGGATTGTTGGGAGGATTAAATAAGATAATGCAGCAAGATAACTGTGTAAATATATATATATATATACATATATATATATATATTGGATTTATCATATATTTTAACATAGTTAACATGTATTGGACTACCTGCCATCTAGGGAAGAGGGTGGGAAGAAGGAGGGAAAAATTTGGAACAGAAAGTTTTCCAAGGGTCAATGTTGAAAAATTACACATGCATATATTTTACAAATAAAAAACTTTAATAACAATAAGTAAATAAATAAGATATTAATTGTCAACATTAACAGAAGAGGAAATAAATTACTTAAATAGTCCCATTTTAGAAAAAGAAATTGAACAAGCCATTAATGAACTTCTAAGAAAAAATCTCCAGGGTCAGATGAATTCACAAGTGAATTCTACCAAACATTTAAAGAACAATTAATTCCAATACTATGTAAACTATTTGGAAAAATAGGTAAAGAAGAAGCACTGCCAAATTCCTTCTATGATACAAATACAATATTGATACCTAAACCAGGAAGAGCCAAAACAGAGAAAGAAAATAACAGACCAATCTCCCTAATGAATATTGATACAAAATTTTTAAATAAAATATGAGCAAAGAAATCACAGCAGCTTATCAACAGGATAATACACTATGATCAAGTGGGATTTATACCAGGAATGCAGGACTGGTTCAAAATCAGGAAAACGATTACTATATTTGACCATATCCATAACAAAACCAACAAAAATCATATAAAAATCTCAATAGGTGCAGAAAAAGCTTTTAACAAAATACAGCACCCATTCTTAATAAAAACACTAGAGAGCATAAGGATAAAGGGAGCTTTCCTTAAAATAATAAGCACTATCTAAAACCTAAAGCAAGCATTATTTGTAATGAAGAGAAGCTGGATGCATTCCCAATAAGATCAAGGGGGAAACAATATTATTTTTACAAAAAAGCTGTCACAAAAATTCTTCATGTTTCCTTTCCCTAAAGGCATCCTATTATTTGAAGTTATCAAGTGTTACCAGAGAGAAAAAGTAACAATTGTTCTTGGCAAGATAATGACATAATATATAATGTATTGCAGATGGATGACGAATGGGTGCCAGAGTTGAATAAATGGAAGGATGGCTGGACAGCATTTAGGAAATTTTTTCTTCACTAGCACTCCTCACCCCACCAGTGCATGTGACACAAAGGACAGTAAAGATTGTTGGGGGATGGTTCAGGCCACAAATAGTCAAAGACTGATTTCCTGTAATAACCTATATTCAAAACTTGGTCCAAGAACCATCATTGGTGAGATATAAAGTTGGGAAAGTCATGTAGCAGCGAGGAAGGACAACACATAGCCAGTTGTTACTACTGAACTGATACCTAGGAAACATAAGACAGCACAAATTTCCCAGCTTGGTAGCAGAATATATTCTGTAGAATCCATAAGAGACCAAGAGCAAGAATGGAATAGGAGGAGATGCGGACAGATCCTGATGTGGGAAGTATCCATATAGATGAGATCATAGAAATCTATTTTCCTATGTAAAAGGCATAATCCCCCTCTTCTGTTATAAACAGTGGACCTGAGCAAAATTGGGGTGTATTTGAAGTTCCTGTTCAGCCCCTTTGCTTCCCCTTTTTGAGATTTTTCTTTCTTTTTAAAGCACTGTCCTCTCCTACTCCCTTTTCTTCCTCTGCAAATATCAAAGGATCTTATCTTGGTTTGCTTTTGTTGAGGATAAAAACAGAAGATGGTGATCCACTTAACATCTCAGAATGAATGCCTTTAATTTCAGAGGTTCCTAACCTGGTGTTTTCAACCTTGATTTTGTATGCATGAATACATGCATGTATATGTGTATATACATGCATATACATGCATATATACAGCTAACTTATTTCAATACAATTGGCTTCTTTTGTAGTCTTCTATATTTTATTTTATACTACCTAAAATATTCTCTAAGAAGAGTTTATAGACTTCACCAGTCCATCAAAAAGGTCCATGACACCTAGAAAATACAAAGAAGCCCTCCTTTAATTCCTTGTACTTATCAGGAATAGCTACATTTTAAACAGAGGCCTGGCAGGAAAAAGAATTCCAAGGAATGATTTAGAATCAGTTTTTCTGATTTCAAAGTCAATGCTATTTTCTTAGTACCAGGCCATGTGACTGGTTCTCTCTCACAATCACTGTCCTCTCCCTTCCTCCTCCCCACCAAAACCAAACAAATATATTAAAAAAAAAAATAACCCATTCCCAAATCACAGACCATATACATGAACAGAAAGTCAGAATAAAAAAAAAGAAAAATACCTACCAATTTGTAAAAGTCACAATCTGACAAAAAAAAAAACACTTGGAAAAATAAGGTAACAATAATGAAAACATTTCAGAAGCTGTTAGAAAGTATAAATTAGAGCAAGAAAAACAAATAAACAAAAACAACCTGCAGAATAAAACAAACAAACAAAAAAAAAAAGAATGAAAATCCCAAACATAGACTCTTTCTTCAAGCCAGTACAAACAGCTAAACATTTTCTTGAGCCAGAATCTAAACCCCTCCTTCTAAGTTATTGTGTCAGGGACAGGTCATTCCCACCAACCTCTGCTACATACCATTTCTGACAGTTCCATTTTACTGGGATCCAATCCAATCAGAATAATCTGATAATTGTTGAAAGAAAACAAGCAGTGATCACCTTTGTTATGCCCCAGGAGGCTTTTTCAAGTTTCTTTGACTGGGAAGCCTGAAATGACCACATTAGTCAGTGGCCCCAGTGAATATCGTTCTACAGGACTTTACACAACCTTACAGGAAACCACACTCCAACACTTGGCCAATGCTTGCTGATTTGATTGAACTCAACAAAAAGAAAGGTAAATGCGCATTTTATAAAAATTCCAAATTAGAGAAATAACAGGATTGTTTGGGGATGGAGAAGGATTCTGAGTGAAGTTTAACAGTCCTGCCTTTGTTAGGTAGCATTTCTATGAAAAGAACAAATATATAAATATATATATATATATATATATATGTATATATAGACAAAGACTCTTTGACATTGACTGCTCTTAAGCCAGGAAGTGGTTAGGTAAGACTCAGAGAAAAAGTAATAGTATTAACCTAAAACTTGGACCATATTAGGCTTGTAAATACAGTAGAGCTAAAGGTATTTGTTGTATAGTCCAGTTGGTTGTTTTCAGGTGTGTCTAACACACTATTTGTGATATTCTTGGCAAAGATGTTGGAATTATTTGCCATTTCCTTCTCCAGCTCATTTTATAGATGAGGAATGGAAGCAAATAGGGTTAAATGACTTGCTGAAGATCACACAGCTATTAAGTATTTGAGGTCAGATTAGTATTCAGAAAAAAGGAGTCTTTTTGACTCCAAGTCCAGCACTCTGTGCACTATGGCACCACCTAGCAGCCCATATGAGAAATATATTTCTGTAGCTTGGAGCATTAAATGATACATCTGGGGACAACCCTTTCCCCAGTTTACTTTGTATACTAACTTTATAGGAGTATCCATGAGTGGTTGGGTGAGTATGTAACTATAATATTGTTATCTGGAATCCTACTATTACTACAGCTGTTTTCTTTGCTCATTCTATAACTTCTTTTCAAGTTTATTAATTAGACCTCTGATTTCCTAAGTGTAGGAACTCCCTCTACCAAACACAGTCTCAGGAATTTATTGTCTTAGGAAGTTGCTTGGGGCTCTCTCTGAGTGACTTGCTCAGAATCATACAACCAGTATCTGTCAAGGGGGGAGTCTTGAATCTAGGTTGTTTCGGTCAGATTGTCAATTCTCTCATTACTATAATATGCCTTCTACAGTTTTCTTAGAATCTAAGTAAAAACACTCCAGCTGACACCACTCATAACACCGTGGGCAAAAGGAGAAACAGCCAAGAAAAGTAGTCATTTATTTTGCATATGTTGTAATACTATTTTAAGTGGCTAATATCTTAACCTTTTTCATTCCAACAAATCTAGAGTCTAGCTTCAGAACTACATAGCTCCAAATGTCATTGCTGACTCAATTCTGGATTCCAATCAATACTTGGGATAATCAATTAGATTCCACAAAAATGTATCAAGCACTAAATTGTGCTTGATGCTGGAGAAGAAAGAAAATTTAGAAAAGCCAAAGTTGCTGCTTACAATATGGAAAGTAGATGTGACATATATATATATACAATATATGAAAACATATATAAAGGCATATTTGCATAGGATAATATAGAATATGCAATGTACTTGCACACACATATACACATACATGTATTTATGTAGCATACATTTATATATACATGTCTGTCATATCTACTTTGTAGGCAAGCAGCAACTTTGCCTTTTTTAATATGTATAACATGTAATGTTCTTATACATATGTAATATTTTCCCTATATATATAATATAATAATTTATAAGCAGATATTTATAAATTATTACATAGTATATATTTGGTGTAGTAGCAAAAGCCCCAGATTTGTACTCTGTGTTCTTGAGGTGTTTATGATCAGTGTGACTGAAAAAGTCGCCTAACTTCCATATTCTGGCTTGTAAAACAAGGGATTTGGATTAATTGCTATCTAAGATGCCTTATAGTTCTAAACCAAGTGAAGTCTTTGGCTGTCTGAGGACTGAGATAGGGATCATCACCATTTGGAGAGAATCAGTAAGGATCTCATAAAAGAAATGACATTTGAAATAGTCTTTTTTCTTTCTTTCTTTCTTTCTTTCTTTCTTTCTTTCTTTCTTTCTTT
>JAJPUD010000588.1:492099-523863 GCA_023553655.1 Myrmecobius fasciatus
TTTCTTTCTTTCTTTCTTTCTTTCTTTCTTTCTTTCTTTCTTTCTTTTTTTGCTGAGGCAATTGGGGTTAAGTGACTTGCTCAAAGTTACACAGCTAGGAAGTGTTATGTGTCTGAGAACAAATCTGAACTAAGGTCCCCCTAACTTCAGGGCTGGTGCTCTATCCACTGTGCCACCTAGCTGCCCCGAAATAGTCTTTTAAGAATGAACAGGAATAGGACAGGTAGGTGACAGTGAATAGAGTAATGGGCCTGAAGTTAGGAAGACTCCTCTTCCTAAATTCAAATCCAGCCTCAGGCACTAGTTTTGTGGCCTTAGGCAAGTCACTTTACTCTGTTGCCTCAGTTTCCTCATCTCTTAAATAAACTGGAGAACGAAATAGCAAACTACTACAGTATCCAAATGAGTTCACAAAGAGTCAAAGGAACTAAAACAAAACAAAACAAACAACTTTAAGAATAAATAGGAATTTTACCTATTTATTATACTTACCATATGATCTATGAATAATGATGATGATAGCTAACCTTTATACGGCACTACCATGTGCCAGGTGCTGTGTTAAATGTTTTGTTTTACAATTACTTCATTTGTTTTGCAAAGGTCAATGTAGAAAAATCACTCATATGTTTTATAAATAAAAAGCTTTTAATAAAAAAAAATACTTCATTTGATCCTAGCAAAATCCTTGCAAGGCAGATACTATTATTATTCTCACTTTACAGATAGGAATACTAATGTGGACAGAGGCTAAGCAACTTGCCCAGTTACACAGCTAAATGTCCAGATTCAAGTTCAGGTCTTCCTAGTTCAGTCCTAGCATTCTAACTATTGCATCATATAGCTATGTATTGTATTGTAATGTAATGTAGTTATCATTTTAAAATATTTTATTGATGCTTTTTATTTTTGTACCACTTTTATTTAAAAATATATTGCTTTTTCTACCTACCTAGTAAACCATTTCTTGTCATAAAGAATAAAAAAGAAGATATTTTTATAAAGAAGTTCAACAAAACTAACACACTCATCCTGACAGTATATTCAGTATTCCACATCCATAGTGGCCTACCTCTACAAAGAAAGAAGGTAGATGTGTTTTTTTTTTTCAACTTCTCCAAGGCCAATAGTTTTTCCGTTCTGTTAAGTTTTATTTTTTTTATTATGAATACAACAAACATCAGTATTTAAATGAATAAGAATAGAAAAGAGGACTGAAACCTGCAAATTTTTAATATATATTCATGTATACATATATACATATGTATATAGGTATATACATGTCTCTTTGTGTATCTCTCTGTTTCTGTGTCTGTCTCTCTCTCTATATATATATGTATATAAATTTAACATTATAATTATAAAACTGTCCTGCTTATCTGTGTATCCTTCTAAATTTCTTTCCATTCTCTTATTTGTGTTTTAAAAATATTTCATTGATGTTTATTTCTTTTCTCCCTTTTTTGTATCAACATCATCATCATCATTATTATAATTATTGCTGAGGCAATTGGGGTTAAGTGACCTGCCCAGGGTCACATAGCTAGAAAGTGTTTAGTGTCTGAGTCTAGATTTGAACTGAGGTCCTCTGCACCAATTAGCTGCCCCTGAACATAATTATTTACCAATTTCCATTCACTCTCTAATAGACCTTCTTTTAACAATTAGTTTTAATCCAAACAAATCAACTCCATTTATCTGAAAATGTATACCTAATTTTGCACCTCTAGCCCATCACCAACACCAACACCAACATGTCAGGCTAAGCAATTGTATTGCTAAGCAATACACAAATATTTTGATTTTCACAATAAACCAGGAAGGGCAATGTTATTATTATTGCCATTTTATAACTGAAGAAACTGAGGTAATCAAAGGTAAAATGACTTGCCCAGGATCATAAATAGGAAGTGTCTAAGGTTGGATCTTAATTTTAACTTCAGGTTCAACATTCTATTTTATTACCTGTTGTGTTGATCTCCCCAAACGCTACCAACGTTGAATATTGTCACCTTTTGTCATCTTTGCTAATTTGAAGAGTACAATGAAACCTTTCATTTCTCATTTCTCTTATTATTAGTGATTGGTAGCATTAGTTCATGTGATTGTTAATAGTCTGCAGTACTTTTGGGAACCATTTATTCATAATCCTTTGTTCACTTATCTATTGGAGAATGACTTATTTTGGATTCCAAACTCTTGTCTGGGAAATCTGATACTTAAATTTTATATAGGGGCAGCTAGTTGGCACAGTGGATACAGCATCAGCTCTGAAATCAGGAAGACCTGAGTTCAAATCTCATCTCAGACACTTCCTAGCTCTGTGACCCTGGGTAAGTCATTTAACCTCAATTGCCTTAGATATATATATTTTTTTTAATTGAAAAATTTAACATTAATCAAAAGTTATCCACTTTATCTTTTGTGATTGCCTCTATCCCTTGTTTGGTTAAGAACCCTTTTTTTTTTTAACTGAGAACTGTGAAAGGTATATGATGTTTTTCTTCTAATTTTTTTAATGCTATGATCTATAAAATTAGACATGTTATCTATTTTGAATTTAATTTGTAATATGGTGCAAAGTATTGATATAAGCCTAATTTATGACAGTCTCTTGTGAAGACTAAGGTCTTAAATTTTTACACTGATACTTGCCACAATATTGTACAGCATAAGCAACTGCACTGGTGTGTGACTCTTATGCTATCATAAATATTACAAAATGGTACAGTGAAATCAATTTCCTAATCTGTAAAATGGATATAGGCTAGGGGGTTAGGACATTTGGTAGACTGCAAGCTCAGTAAGAGTCAGTGTTATGCTGTGACAACTAATAAAGTCAATATGATATTGAGTTGAATTAATCAAAAGATAAGAGTTAACAATTCTGTGAACATTGCCCTGTCCACTCAGTTCTCTGAGCCAAACTTCAGGAGGAATGATGACGAGCTGAAGCATGTTTAAATGAGTGAGGTCAAGAAATGTACTAAATAAGAAAATCTGGAGGTGTTGCAATCTGCACTGTGGGAGGAGCTCCTAAACTGCTGAAATTATGACTGCATCAAACTGTTCATCTCAGACAGTTTCCAGAACTGATTTCTTTCTAGGCAGGGTGAAAAGCTTGAGATTAATGACTCCGGGGAGGTATTGGAGATTCTTATTTTTATTTTCATTACTCTTCTGCATAGAGAGCTAGTAGTCTTACTTTCTCCCTGGAAATAGATAATGAGATGGAAAAAGCCCTGAAATCCTAGAGTCAGAAAACCTGGATCTTTTGTATATTCAACACTTGGCACAATGCTTTGCACATACTAAGTATTTATTGTTGTTGTTGTTTGTCCTTTGTTCTCGAAGACCATCCAGACATCAGGAAGGTGATGACATGACATGCACATGAATTGGGTTTAAGTGAGGGAGGGCTGTGCAATCTGCCTCACTTTCCCCTTCAGAGCTTTCTGGGTCTAGCTGCAATATATAGATCAAGATGACTAGAGATGGCCTTGGCTGCAGTGGGAAGCCTTAGCCTGTTTAAACTAAAGTCTTCAATAGAACTCAGTTTGACTGAGGCCACACCCATTCAGTGATTAAGGCTTGGTAGCAATTGAAGGAAAGAATCTCTTCTTTCACTTAGTCCAAAAAAAAAAAAAAAAAAAAAGGTCTACATAAATAAATATATCATGTTAATTAAGTACAGAAATATCTGAGCTTCAGTTTTCTTGAAAAAGCAGGAAAATCATACATATACCACCAACTTTTACAGAGTAGTGAAGGATATTTTTGAACTTTTTCTTTAAGATTTAATTTCAAATACACAAATTTAGTTCAAATGGGGGATCAGAGACATATTGTTTTTGGAGGACCAATCTAGTTGGTCAGCCTGTGTTTGTAGTAGAAAGGTGTTCAAATTCATCCTCAAATACTTACTAACTTGGAACAAGTCACTTAAACCTATTGCTTCGGTTTTCTCATCTGTAAAATGGGGATAATAAGGGCATTTACCTTGCAGAATTGTTTTGAAGGTCAAAGGAGATGTTATCAGTAAAGGATCTGGCACATAGTAGAAACTATATAAATGGGGACTCCCTTTCCTGTTCTTTTGCTGCTCTTTTCCTGAAGCTTGGCCACCAGGTGATGAACGCAAACCTTAAAAGGACACATAAATGTGAGTGAATAACAATGACATGGCACTTTACAACATTACCTCATTTAAACTTCTCAAAGGCCCTGTGAGGTAGGTCCTATGATATCTCCATTTTCTGATTAGGAAATTGATTTCACCTTACCATTTTGTAATACTTATGATAATATAATAATTTTAGTTGCAGTTGTTAAGCAATCTTAACTAGTTTAAAGGAATTTAACACTTAATATTTCATTTAATTCTCATAATAGCTTTATATGTTGCTTGGAATTATGGACATAGTTCTGGGTTTAGAGTTAGGAAATCTCAGGTTCAAAGCTGGCATATCTGATACTTATTAACTATGTAGCCCACTTATTCAATCAATACATATTTCTTAAGTGCCTATTATGTGCCAGGCACTGTGCTAAACTTTAGGAATACAAAAAGAGGCAAAAGACAGTTCTTGCCTTCAAATGAGGAAACAACATACAAATATATAAAGCAAGTTATATACAAAAAAAATAGCAATTAATTACCATAGGCCATAAAATTAAGAGGGGATGGAAAAAGGTTTCTTGTAAAAGGTTGGATTTTAGAGGGGACTTACATGAACCTAGGATCGATTTAGGTTTAGGTTTCAGGGCAGCTAATGGGTATAGTAAATAGAACGCTGAGCATAGTCAGAAAGACTTATCTTCCTGAGTTCAAATCTGACTTCAGATACTTACTAGCTGTGTGACCCTAGGCAACTCACTTAGCTCTTATTACCTCAGTTTCCTTATCTGTAAAATGAGCTGGATAAAGCAGTGGCAAACCATTCTACTATATTGGTCGAGAAAAAACACGCCAAATGAAGTAATGAGGAATTGAACACGATTGAACAGCAGCAACAAAGGTTAGAATCATCTTGGGTGAAGGGAGTTTTCGTATGTGGAGTCCCGGTAACTGATCAGATCACACAACCTTTGCATAATCCTGACTCAATTTAATAATATAGGCAGGATTTGTGGTCCACAATGAAATTGACATCACTTATAGGATTTTGCCCTGGAAGGAGACCTAGAGAACATCTAACCAGTCCACTTATTTTACAGATGAGGAAGCCGCAGCTGTAATTTCCTCCTATGTGAGGGATGGAGCGTTTTCTGGGAGACACGGGATATCAGTGGCTTTCCTTGCCGGATTCACATCACTGCCAGGCCGAGGGTAAGCAGTGGGCGTGGAAGAACCTGGAGCCCCGCCTACATCAGGCCCCAGCCCAGTTCCCAAGCTTCTGGTACAATTTCCCCAAAGCCGTGCCCTGATTATCTCCTTCCCAGGGGACTGGGAGAGGCTCCGAAGGGTGAAAAGGTAGCACCGTTCGAGTGCAGGAGGTGGAGTCCCAGCTTGGAGCCTTTCTGGGTCCCTAAAATCGAAAATAGAGGGAGGAGGAAGAGGAATAACCGGAATAAAGTACAAAACATCAAAGACCCGCCTCCTCCCAGCTCATGAACCCTCGGGTAAAACCGAGGGCCTCTGGAAAGATGTCAGTTTTCCACCTTCCTTTTCCTAATTGCAAGAACCCCACCCCTTATTTATTTAAGGTGACTGGCACATGCATTCTAAAGCGACCTAACTGCTGAGTCACAGTGAGCTAGTGAATCGGGGTTCCCTTGCTATATAGCCCCGAGAGCAGTTCCGGTTCTCTGGCATTAAAATTTTCTTAGGTGTGCTGGAAACTCTGCCGTGCACTAACACCCAGCCTCTGGGCACATCTTTGCGGTGATTCCCTCCCGGCCAGCTGTCTCTGCAGGCCAACGTAAGTACCGATCATTGCCTAGTCAGCCTGGGGAAAAAAAAAAAAAAAATCACCGAGTTTCCCGACTGGCTTTGCCTGGCTTGAGCTGCTCCTTAGCCAAAAGGGATAAGCCAATTTTTTTTTTTTTTTTCCCCCAATTCATTTGAGAAACCTCAGTAAGAAAGGAGTGTGTCTACACAAGTTTGAGGGGGAGGATGGGAGTGAGGATTTGCCTTGGGAGTGAGGAGGTAATGTCTGCAAATACTTCGTAGTTACCTGCACTTACAGAATTTTGAATTGGAATGCAGCCCAGATATAATGTGGGTGTATTGTCTGCTTGTACACTTGTCTTTACAGATACCTTTCTAGCTTTCCAGGGAAAGGCAAGTTTAGCTTTTCTTAGATTTCCTTACCTGACTGAATACTATTTGTGTCCATCTACCCTGCTAGGGTTTAAGTTTTCTTCCTCTGCAGGAAGGCAATGGATTGGATAGGACCATCTAAGTTTCTTCTCATCTCTTAAAGTTCTTTGCTTCTGACATACTAGGTTGTTTTAAAACTTAATAGATATGCCCTCCTTGGTGACATTGTTTCCCTTTTTTCTTTCTCCCCCTTGCTCCAGGAAAAAAAAAAAGAATAAGAAAAAAATTAAAAAGGCTTGGAGAATTCTCTGTTCAGACTTAACAATGGGAAAGCCCAAGAAAGTTACCCTCACTGTTCTCAGCCGGGAGCAGGCCGAAGGTGTGGGTGCACGAGTTCGGAGAAGCATTGGCAGACCTGAGGTATGCTGGGTGATGCTTATTGCTCCTTATCCCTGGGCTAGTGGAGAGGGATTGATGTGAAAATGAAATGAAGGTAGGGACGCTGGCCGCGTCTCTGTGTAATATGTGATTTAGGGCAAAAACAAGCTTAGAGTGGGCCACTACTCATTTGGAAGTTGACAATAATGTTTAGGAATGAAGGTTAGGATTTTGGAGGAAAGAACTATATCTGAACAGAAAAGCATGGGAGGGAAGGATCTGTGCTAAGAAATACATCACTAAATCACTCAATAAACATTTAAAGGTACCTACAAAGCACTTGGGGTTCAAATAAATTGAAAAAAACCGTTGCTGGTATCAAGGAACTCACAGTCTAATGAGGGAGATAACAGCCACATCCAACATGCCTATAAATAGGATGAGTGGGAGATAATCAGGAAAGGGAAGGCTCTAGAATTAAGGGTAGATGAGAAGGGCTTCCTATAATTGGCACTTGAAGTAATCCAGTGAAACCAGGAGTCACAGATGAAGAAAGATAACCTTCCAGGTAGAGGGGGCAGGTCAGGGAAAATGCTGGAACTGGAGAGCTGGATTGTAGAATTTGCAGAATGTTTGAAGGAGATTAAAATATAAGACCATCAAGGTAAGAATGGGCCAGTACGTTTTAAATGCCAGACAGAAGATGGTTAGATCCTGAAGGTAATGGGGCAATTGAAATTTATTGAGTAGTAAGCAGTAAGATAGTCAGACCTGTGCTTCAGGAAAAACGCTTTAGCAGCTGATTGGAATGTAGATTGGAATATAGATGGGAGAAACTTGAAGCAGGGAGAACAATTTCAAAGTTATTTCATATCTTAACTAGTATCAAACAGTTTTGATAATTACTGCCTTGTAATATAGTTTAAGATCTGGTACTGCTAATCCTCCTCCCTTTACCTATTTTCCACATTCGTTCTTCTGATATTCTTGACTTTTTGTTCTCACAAATGAGTTTCGTTACTACTTTTTCTAATTCAATAAAAATAGTTTTTAGGTAATTTAATTGAGAGGACTTTGAATATACAAATTAGTTTAGGCAAAATTGTCATTTTCATTATATTGGCCTTGCCTACCCTTGGACAATGAATATTTTTCCAATTATTTAATGATTTTATTTGTATAAAAAGATGTTTATTTGGTAATATTATTTATAAAGTTCCTAGGTTTGTTTTGGCAGGTGTACTCCCAGATATTTTATACTGTCTAAATTATTTTAAATGAGGTAACTTTTACTGTCTCTTCTTGCAAATAGTAAATAGTCTAGATGAGGGTGATGAGTGTGGAATTGGAGGGAAGGAGGCAATATGTACAAAGATCTTGAGAAAATAGAAACTACAAGATTTGATAACAGATTGGCTATGTGGGGACTTCAAATGAAGGGTCAAGGATGTACCTAAGGTTTTGAGACTGAATGATTGGAAAGATGATGGTAATGGGAAAGTTGGAAAAGTAGGAATATTTGAAGGAAAAGTAGTGAATTCTGCCTCAAGCATTTTTGAGTTTGAGATGCTTCCCAGACAACTTGAAATATCCAAAAGGTGATATGGAACTGGAGTTAAGGTGAGAGATTAAGGTTTCATTTATAAGCCTGTGAATAATTTATGTAGAGATGATAGTTGAAGTCCTGGGAGTGAATGATGTCATCAACTAAGAGAGTAGAGAAAGCCTTGGGAGACACCCATGGTTAGTGGATATGCCCTGGATGAAGAGGTAGCAAAGAAGATTGAGAAGTAGGAGAATCGGGAAAGAATAGTCTTGAAACTTTAGATAGGAAAGATTATACAGGAGAAAGGGATTGAAAATCAAAAACTGCAGAGAGGTCAAGAAGTATAAAAATTGAGAAAATACTATTATATTTAGCAATTAAGAGATCACTGGTAATTTTGAAGAAAACAAATTCAATTTAATATTGAGGTCAGAAGCCAAAAATATCTAGCTGAGGAGTTATAGAAATATAAAAGACATAGATATAGGATATAGGCAGCAGCTAGGTGGATAGATCACTGGATGTGGAATCAAGAAGAGTTCAAAATCTAGCCCCAGACATAATTCATTTAATCCATTTTGGTTCAATTTCCTTATATGTAAAGAGATAGAGAGGAAAATGGCAAACCATGTCAGTATCTCTCCCTAGAAAACCCAAAATGGAGTCACGAAGAATTAGAGATGACTGAAAAATGGTTTAAAAATGTATGACATGTATTATAGAGTGATACAGGACAACAGCTAGCAGGGATAGTTGGATTAGATAGAGGTTTTTTAAGGATGGGGGAGATAAAAGGCATGTTTGTAGAGATTGGAGAAATATTTGAATGTTGTTAGATGAGGGATGATAGAGAAGAAGAAATGCTCAGAGACGGCCTCCAAGTTTTTGTTTTTGTTTTTGTTTTTAGTGAAATATGACACAAGGTTCTTAGCTAAGAAGATGGGATGGGTAGTACCTTGGGAGGCTTATGGAGAGTGGGAAAGGTTTCATATAACTGCGGTGTGAGAGCAATAGTGTCAATTGTCATTCATTCTCAAAGAGGACCATGACATCAGGGAAGTGATACCATGACATGCAAGTGAATGATATTTGAGAGGAGAGTTGTTCAGGGTCATCTGCCTCACTTTTCCCTCCAGAGCCATCTGAGTCCAGTGGCCAGATATAGATCAGGACTACTGGAGATGGCCCTGGATGCAATGGAAACCCTAGCCTTTTTTAAATTAAGGTCTTTAACACATCTTAGCTTGTCTGAGGACACACTGTAGAAATGACCTCAAAGCTCATTTAATCCATTGCTTTCACTTAGAAACTGCCTCATACTACTTAGTTTCTTAACTCAGCTGTGACCACTATCCTTCTTTCAATAATAATTGCTTATATTTATATAGTGTTTACTATGTGCTAAGTACTTTGCGATCATTATCTCATTTGAACCTCACAACAACCTTGAGAGATAGGTGCTCCCAGTTTATAGATGAAGAAAGTATGGCAAATAAATTAAGTGAATTTCCTAGGATCACATGAATGATCAGTAAGTAAAATGTTTGTTAAAAATGAAAAAAAAATGGGGAGGGGCAGTTAGATAGAACAGGGGATCAAGCACCATCTCGGGAGTCAGGAGAATCTGAGTTCAAATCCAGTCTCAGATACTTACTAGCTCTGTAACACTGGGCAAGTCACTCAACCCTGATCGCTTCCCTCCCCAAAAATGTTGTTGTTGTTCAGTCTTGATCCCCTTTGGCGCTTTCTTGGCAAAGATACTGGAGTGATTTGACATTTTCTTCTCCAGCTCATTTTACAAATGAGGGAACTGAGGCAAACAGGGGTAAAGAACTTGCTCAGGATCTCATAGTGTCTGCCAGATTTGAATTTAGGTCTTCTTTGCTTTATTCCCAGCACTGACCCATCAGATTACAATTAACCAGGGCATACTGACTTTGAAGAAAATTTATATATTTTTAATTATGGTCTATTTTATTAGCTCAAAGACAGAGGTATGATATATTTGGATATGTATCCTGGGTATGATTCTTTGATTTTCACTTTCTGGTGTAGTGTGATACTAAGAAAAGAATGCTACATTTGGTCTGAATGCATCTAGATTGAAATTGCAACTCTGTTACATACCACACACTTGAATCTAGGCAAATCATTTCAAACTTCCTGAGCCCTCTGAGTTTTCTCATCTCCAACATGATTAAATTAGACAAATAAACTCTACAATTTCTTCTTCCTTCTTCCTTCATCATCTGGTGATTGTTTTTAGGATCAAGCTAAAGATGAGATTCTGATTCTGGGACATGGGAAGCCACAAGTATGTATGGGGAGGAAAAGACTTTAGTTTGAAATGTTCTTTATTTATAATGGTTTGCTTATTTTCCTTGGTCTAGAATTAAATTGTAGGTACCCGCTTTTTCTTTGATGTGTCTATCTCCAGCAAAAGGAGAAATCCAGGAAGAAATGGGAATGAGCATCTGACTGAAATGGGTTTAAATTGCTCTTACCAAAAGACAAATTTCTTCTTTCCCAAAGAATTTAGCTTACCAGGTGTGGGAAGCTAAAGATAGATGCTATTCTAAGATTATGTTAAGCATTTACTATATTTATTTTAACAAATTGCCCAGCTGTCCTTTCTTCATTGTAGTGTGTTAATGTTCTGAGGAACAGTAGCTGTTGACCAGATTTACCATATTTATGTATCTGGTCTCTACTGGTCAGATTAATAAATCTGAAGGTATCTCTGTTTAATTTTTTTTTAGTTGAAAAATCTGGATCCATTTTTGCTATTTGATGAATTTAAAGTGGTCAAACCAGCAGGATTTCCTGATCACCCACATCGAGGTTTTGAAACAGTGAGTACAATGGTTCTACAGTGTATGTATCAAAACTTGTGTGTTCAGATCAACTATAATTATCGCTTCCATATAAAAATACCTTTTTTTTAAGAAGAACAAATAATAGGCCAAAAATTAACCAGCAACTTGATGGTTACAGACAAATGTTTGTGGTATTTGGAAATGCCAAATCCAATTTGAAATAAATAATATTTGAATGTAGATATTTCCCATGTGTTGGGCATACCTTTGAATTTGTATAATTATAAACATTCATGTTTTCATATTTAATTTAAAATGTGAAATGCTTTCTTCAAAACAATGAAAATAACTTTCTAGGATAAAATTTATTAAATGAATACAAATGTGACATATTAAAATGTAATTAAAATCAATTTACATGGATACACTTAAATGATTATGTTATTTAAAAGAACATTTTAAAGTAAAAAAAATTACATATAGACAATTGTTTCTCAGAAAGGTTGTGTGGGTGGTAGACACAATAGGATGAAGGGACAAAATAGAACTGTGTGTAGAAAAATTCCAAGAGAGAAATTTCAATCATAAGCATATCAATGAAACTTGACTTTGACTCCTCACTTGAAAGAATAACCAAAGGTCACATTACACATGTAATAGGCCCATGTTGTGGATGAGGCTTGACTTTAAGTTTGCTATTTTAATAAAATGAGATACTGACAGTTAACAAGAGGAAGCTATAGCACAAAAAGTAATGATTTAGATAGACATAATCTCTCTCATATCCATATGGAAATGTTTCTGATTTCTAGTCAATGAGATATGGTGACTTATATCTCATGACATCTGCCAAGTCTAAATGGCACCTGGGTCCTGAGTTAACTAATCCACCATGTTGAAGCGGTGAGCATTGGCTGAAATAATAGGAAGGACAACTTTTCAACTTGCTTTAGTCTATCATAAGCTTCCAGGTACTATTTACTTTCTTTATTTTCCAAACAGCATTATTACAAGAAAATTTGGTATGTTGAAATATTCTTAATTTAATTACTAAAGGGGAAACATTTTTCACCTCCCCCATATGATATTATTTGGTATTAATTATTACTGACTAGCTTGGGGTTTGACTTTATCTCTACCCGTAATAATCAATCTAGAAACCTCAGAAAGGGCCTTTACAGGTCTCAATTTTTAAGAGTTCATAATGTCCTTTCTCACAATATATCCATGTTTATTAGCTACAACTCTGATCCAAGCAGGGTGGACCTAAGATTTACTGTGATGACTAACATCACAGCAACCTCAGCTTTGATCTAAAGGAGATTTCTTCTCAGATTTGGGTGGCTCAGAACTTCCAAACTGATTGCTTTAAGTTTAGTTAAATTTACTGGCCCAGTCTATAATACAAATTTACCAGCACTCCTCTAGGCTGCTGCTGATCAAGTTTTTTTTTTTTTGTTTTTTTTTTTTTAATCAGCATCTTGTTTCAGGAGCCTCACCCAAACTCCCTCTGGAACAGGAAGTCATCTCCTTCACTCAGTAGCAAAGCTGGTGCTTATTCTCTCCTCCATTTCCTCCTACTTTCACTGAGAGCTGTAATTACCTACACAGCTTCTGCTGTTTGAACATCCCTTTGGAATTTCGCCAGTTTATCTCTTTATACCTGTATGGTTCTTTGGAAAGGAAGACCCATAGCTAAATCCTTACACTATTCAGAGACTCACCCTCTCTCCCTAATTCCTTGTTGGTGAAAAGCTACCTATTCTCCCAACCACGATGAGGAAGAAATTTGTTCTAATGGAAAGTAATTGAATAAACCCGAAAATCTTTCTTTCCACCAGTAATAGCTACAAATTTTCTTCTTCATTTCTACTCCCATTCTGCTCCTTTAAAGACCCGTCCTAAATGGGATTTATTGGAAATGTGATATTTCCAGTAAAACCTCTGGATGAAAGACCATACTTTCTATGTATTCATCTCTGGCAGTATTGCTCTTTCACTTTTGTTTTTCCACTGGTTGCCCCTCTGTCAGCATGGCATGAAATCAGAAGCTCTGTGGCTAAACTGTTGAATGTGCTGAAAAAAAATTATTTTTGTTTTTTTTCCTCCTATTGGTAACCTAATTTATCTAGGACCCTTGAAAATTACCAGGAAATGCTCCCCTGGCATTATCTTCATTCTCCTTGTCTATCTCCTTTAGCATGTATTGAACTAATAACAGCAGAGTACTGGTGACCTTCTCTTTGTTTCACTGAGAGGACTTTCAATGTACCATTAAAAGGGGCCCCACCATAGTATGCCATATCTGACCATCCAGCCAACTCATGTCCTGAATGTACATCGTCTATCCCCTACTTCAGCCATAATATGAGCCATATTGCTACGGTGATCCATTCTTGGTTTCCTGCCAAAATGTTGTAGGCCAGGCCCATTTTCGATAAAAGGGCTATCAGCACCTAAACAGCTGTATAGCATCTGGTATCTTAGGTAAATGTCTTGATATACTCTCTTACAAGCTAGTCTTGGGTAAATCATTTAATATTTCTTTTTCATATTCTTATAATCTTCAAGCAATTACTGTTCTCAAAGTTCATCTTCTTTTCAAATGAGGGAATCACATCTAAAACCTGGCAGAAACAATACTTTAAAAATATTTATTTATTATTATATGTACTTATAATCTGCTCTCCCCCTGCCCTATTCTTTTACTGAATAGCAATAACCACCATTTTTTAAAAAGAACTCATCATAAACATGTGTAATCCAGCAAAACTAATTGCTACATTGTCCAGGCCCAAAAATATATGTCCCTGTCTGTATTTTAAGCTTGTCTCTCTGGCAGGAGGGGTTTCATCTTTAGTCTTCTGGACTTGTTTATCATTGCATTAATTAGAATTTTAAACACTCAGAATTGTTTTCCTCTATAATGATATGTCATATAAATTGTTCTTTTAATATTTCTCACTTTTTTTTCTGATCAGCTCATGTCTTCCTCTACTCTGAAACTTTCCACATCATTATTTCTTAGGGCATACTAATATTCCATTATATTTAGTTAGCATAATTTGTTTATGTTTCCCTAAGGGGGAGAGAGCTCTCTAGTGTCTGATTTTTAGATACTATGAAAAGCTGCTATAAATACTTTTGTCAGTATGTATCCTTTTTCTCTTTCATCAATCTCTTTGAGGTCTAATAGTGATATTGCTGGGTTAAAAATATGCAAAATTTAGTAAATTTGGAGGCATTGTTCCAAATTGCTTTTCTGAATGACTGGACCAAGTACAAGTACAATAGTACAAGTAATGGTATTTTTACTATTAAAAAAAAGAAAACTGGGAAATCATATTTGGGACTACCATTGCTGTCTGGATAGCTATCAAATTTGAATTGCAGATGTGTGTCCATTGTGTATCTCATTCCCATCTCAAATCAACTAGGAAGAATATTCTTTAATGAAGCTCCTTTGAACATAGGATTGTCACATAATAACTCATTTGAAGAGGTGTTTACTGCCAGTTGAAGGAATTGGAATGAATTGGAGAAAACCAACAGAGAGTAGCTAATTGAGGCAGTGCAGAGCATTAAATTTTGAATCAGAAAGATCTGAATTTATACCCTGCCTCACACACTTAACCTTACTAGTTAAGGGGCAAGTGACTTAATTTTTTTCCATCCTCAGGGCTTGAATTCGATAACCTTTTAAGGTTCTTTCTTGCTCTAGACATCTTCTGATTTTATGATATTCCTCATTTTTAAATTCACTGAAAGCAGAGAATGCTCAAACCAAATGTTTTAGGAGGTAGTCTTAATTTAGTAGAGGAGGCAGCACAGCGAGAGGAGAATTATTTCTAGTGTCAGATACTGGGCATTCAAATCCTTGTTTCTGTGTGATCTTTTAGTTAAACTTTACTTAATTTTTATTTTCTAATTAATTTATTTTAAATTCATTTTTATTAAAGTTTTTATTTTTTTCAATCAAACCCATTTATCTCTCTCCCATTTCTTCCTCTCCCTCCTCCCACGAGAAGAAAAGAAAAAATTCCTGTTACAAACATGTATAGTCAAGCAAAAAAAAATTGACTACATCAAAAAAAAAAGTCTCATCTACATTCCTGAGTCCATCACTGCTCTGACAGGAGATAGGCAACATGTTTCATCATGAGTCCTTTGGAATCATCATTCTAAAGTTTTTCAAAAGTTGTAGATCTTTACACACAAATTGTCTGGTTCTGTTTATTTTATTTATATCACTTGACTTTCAAATTTAACTCCTTCTTTCCCTTCCTTGTCGTAGCTAATCTGTCACCAAGGTCTATCAACTCTTTTTTCACATTGTGCAAGATTTCTTGAACATATTCCTTCTGTTCTCACTTCCACTAACCTAATTCATTTCCTTATTACTTTAAGCCTAAACTATAAGCCTCCTAAATGGTTTCTTTGTCTTCATCTTTCATTCTATATACCAACATCAGATTAATCTTCCTGAAAAGTTACTTTGAGCATATCATCCCTCTGCTTACACAAACAAACAACTTTCATGGTTCCTCATTATTTACTCAGAATTTACTCCATAAATTCAAAACTCCTTAGCCTGGCATTCAGCTACAATCTGGCCCCAATGTACCTTGTTTTTAATACACAGATTCTGTGCTATAGGTGCTCACTGGCAGAATAGTCTGCATATTGAGCCATCTTTTCATTTTTGCTTAACTTTGGCCCATGTGGACTTCCTTCAGCACCTTATCAGCTCAAGAACTTTTAGTAGCATTTTATTACCTCTAGCATAAAATGCAAATTTCTTAAGTTGGGGTTCAAGGTTCTCACAGATTGACTGTGGCCTGTCTTTTGAGGATTATTGCATATTATATTCCCTTTTACGTACTTTATAGTCTAGTCATATTGGCCTATTGACTGTTCCCTGACTGAGATATTTGGTCATTCACTTCCATGTCTTTCCCATAGGCTGTTCCCAGTGTCTGAAATGTACCTTAATCTTCCCTGACCAAATTAGTTTTTGGGGTTTTTGCATTTTTCCTCAAATGATCTCATACCCTTATGTATTTATACATTATATTCTCCCCAAAGAATGTAAACGCCCTGAAGACAGAGAATGCCATTTCTTACATTTGTAACCATTTATCTTAGAAAAATGAATATAATAGGCACTAAATGAATTTTGGATTTGATTGCATTCTCTTACCAGTGACTTAAGATGATTTCTTCTCTCTTCTGACAAGAGACAGCTAAGTAGTAAAATGACTGCATCACTGGTCCTGGAATCAGAGAGACCTGCATTCAAATTCAGGCTTGAACACATATTGCCTTTATAACCCATGATTTCTGGATGTCTCAGTTATGAGTGAGGATAATAATAGCACCTACCTTATAGAGTTGTAATAAAGATTAAATGAAATAATATTTATAAAGCTTTTAGCTCAGTTACCTGGTACTGAGCATTCAGTAATACTTGTTTCTGTCTATCTGTTTCCTGAACTCTAATAATCTTAACAGAAATTGCAATTAATTATGTACTGTCTCCTGCCATGATTTTTTTAAAACCGTGATTAATATTTTTGCTGTTAATTATGAAAGCAAATGAACCTACTAGCCTAATGTTCGATAAACACAAAGATCCTAGCTACTGATTTAAGGATATTTGATATTTAATAAGAACTACCAGAAAAATTAGACAGCAATAGGAAAGAAATCAAATTTAGACTACTACTCCTCATACCTCATACCAAGATAAACTCTAAATGGATATAAACCTAGATGTAAAAGGTCATATAAACAAACTAGAGTAAAAAACAAGAAATTACCTTTTAAATCTATAGATAAAAGAAAAGTTTAATACCAAACAATGCATAAAAAGGGTAGAAAGAAGATAAAAGATGTCATTTTAATTAGATAAAATTAAAAGATTTTGTACAAACAAATCCAGTAGAGCTAAGATTAAAAGGTAAATATTTAAGTAAGAAAATCATTGTTAGTTTCTGGGACCAACATCTCATTTCCAAGATAAGGAACTGATTCAAATTTATAAGAATAAGATCCTTTCTCCAAGTCATGAGTGGTTTAAGAATATGAACATGTAATTTGCGAGGGAAGAAACACAGCCTATTTATAGCCATATAAAAAAATGTTCTAAATCTCTAATTAGGGAAATGCGAATTAAGGCACTTCTAAAGTTCCATTTCATAGCCATCAGATTGATAATGAACTTTTTACTTTTTTTCTTTTCAAAGTAGAATGTAAGTTTCTTGAGATCTACATTTCACATTCTTTACATCTTCCTGAAGGCCTGCTGCTTTATAGACACTAAAATTTTCTCAGTGGAGGTCTTCAGACAGGGTTGATATAGCATCTTGTAAGGACATTGTAGAAGAAGCTCCTGTTCAGGAAGGAAATGGGCCAGATGTCTTCTGGCATCTCTTGACTATTATATTCTATGACTCTATAAAATGAGTAACGAAACCATATCATTTTTCTAACACTTTACACTACTTTATAAGTTACATCTCACATTCATCTTTAAACCATTTAGACCCTTAAGGGAACTATGAAAATTAATATATATTGCCCCCTGCTCCTCTCCCCTGATTATGGTTAGATAGAAACTGAGATGAGGCTAAATAGCTGATCTGTGAATAAGAATTTTCATATCCATAAAAAATTTAAAATATAACTGTCTTCTCCACTACTGGAAATATAGCAATGGGTGATCCAAAGCTGTTTTTATTAAGCTATGTTACAAAATCAAATACAATTATATAATTCTTCCTCTGCTTTCCTGAGCAGTTTCTTTCATAGGGCAAAGCAAGAGTCTGTGAGTGTGGATAATGTGTGGATAGATATGGTGACTGCCTAAGTCCCAGTTCATCAAATCATAGTATTTTAGAGTCAAAAGGAATCTTAGAAATAATTTAGTCTAACATTTTCATTTTGCAAAATAACTGAAGCCCAAATACTTACCCTTATATGAGATTAAATATTTGATTTACCCAAGATCACAATCATTCAAAGACAGAGCCAAAATTAGAACTGAGGTTTACCAATTTTAAATCTAGTAGTCTTTCTATCCTGTCATTGATATGTTTCACTGTCAGTACCAAAAGATGAGATTTATGTAGACAACAAATGGTGAGATTGAAGAGAGCAATCGGCACCAAATTTTGAGATTCAGTCATGTGATGAATTTACAATGGCCTTTCTCTTTGGAAAAAGGTAGGTTTATTTACAAGAAAAGGTTACAGACAAAATGAAGAGGTAAAATAGATACCAGAAGTGGTAAATATGAAATAAATTTGAGAGAGCATATAATAATTAACAATGGAAAAGAGAAGTTCCCGGTGGAACTCACTAGGAGAAAGAAAGTGCTGCATGAGGTGGGAATATGCCATTGATTGGAAGGCTAAATCCACATAGAAGTTTAGTATCCTAAAAGAGTTAGTTAGTTATAAAAAGAAGGAAAGATACCATGAGACATGGGGGAGAGGAGGGGAAGAAAAATACCACAAGGCAAAACGTGTGATGGGCTCACGCAAAACGGATTAAGCAAAGATGGCATGGGCCATAGACTGATTTATAGGGGAAATTTAATGTCAGGGGTTTGACATGACTTGGCTTTCTGATTGAATACAGTAAAGTGGGGTTACCCAGGACCTCCACAAGGTGTTAGTCTGTAAGACTGAGCTGATCCCCATCAGTGCCCTTCTCTGTTTGCTTCAGGGAGTAATCTTATCAGTACTTCAGGTTCTCTCTGCCATCCTCATATAGAGACCCAGACCTCATCACCAGAATTTCTGTTAGCCAAAAGGGACATTTATTTAGAAGAGGTTTCAGAAAAAAATGAAGAGATATAAAATAGGCACTAAGAGTAGTAAATATGAAATAGATTCAGGAGAGCAGTAGAGTTAGCAAGGAAAGAGGTCTGGAAGAAGCTATTAAAGGAATGTACCAGGAGGTGTGAGTTTGCCATTGACTGCCAGGTTAAATCCACAGAGGAGTTTAATAGACTAACCAGAGTTAGCTATAGTAAGAAGAAAGACATCATTAAAGGGAAGATGCTATAAGGCAGGAGAGAATATCTTTGGGGGTTCCTCAGAGGAGGAAAAAAGGTGGGAACAAGGATGTATATTGAGATGTTGAAACTGCCTTGAAAATATTAACCAAGGCAGCCTAGATACATTGTGATTGCCTTAATTATGGTAATAAGACAATAATAATAAAACTAATAATAGGAATAAAACTTTGTTCCCATAACAAATGTTTAGCATTTCCTGAAAAGGGAAGAAAATAAGAAAGAACTAAAGAAAAATCGTTCAGGTCTGGACTTGAAATTTCAAACGATAATTAATTTTCTCTGAGGTAGAGAAATTTCGAAAGTGCTCAGTGGATAACTGTATGTATGTATGATAAATATAATTTGGTGATAATCATGAGTTTTCTATATGTAATACCATGAGGATTAAAATTAAGAAAACTACTGAATCATTTTGACCTCCTACTAAACAAATGATTTATTCTACTAAACAAATGATTATCATTTGTGTAACGTACATTTCCTCCTCTCCTCTCCTGTTCTGGAATCATGAGAGCCAAGATCAAGTCAATTGGACATAATTCCCAGATGGGGCCTGTCAATCCACTGCCAAATGCTCTTCCCCATCCCTGCCAAGTTCCAGAACAAAAAGTCTTTCCCTCCCTACTTTTTCCCTCTGTATGCAGTCTCCCCCAGTTAAATGGAAGTTCCACCAGTGTAGGAGACTCTCTTTGTTTTTTTTGTGTTGGTATGCTCAGCCTTTATTACAAGTAAGCATAAACATAAAAAGTGCTTAAATAAACTGTTTCATCTATGCATCCATTCATTCTTAATTAGTGTACTGGTTTGGATTACTTTCCAACAATTAAATAATGTATATCTTAGTGACACTGGCTATCCTTCTATTTGAAAATCCTGAATCTGAAATGTGTTTGTGTCTGTTCCCGCACAGAAATATACATATATGATATGGACTTTAAGTTTACTCTTCCTTTGTCAGGAAGAAGCCCATCTGGCTATAATCAGGCATAACCAAGTCTCAGACTATAGAATGATGATTTGTAAGAATCGAACTCTTTATCAACCTCCATTTTCTATCCTTCAAACCTGTGGGCATCTTTAAACTGTGGCTGATCAGACCAGCATCAGTTTGGAAAGCCCTGCCACGTCAGACACAGATAGTCCCTATAACCATTTGGATGGACTCCTTAACTTTGCTCATCATGCTGCAATTAATATATAATGAGAGTACTTTTGGGGGTTTCTCAGGGGAGGAGAAGAAAAAAAAAGGTGGGAACAAGGATGTATATTGAGATGTTGAAACTGCCTTGAAAGTATTAACAAAGGCAGTCTAGATACATTGTGATTGCCTTAACTATGGTAATAAGACCATTTTTTTCCTGAGCTAACTCAATTCTGCTTTGCTCATAGAGCCCAGCACCTTCTCAAATGAGGGCACACCATGCTGGCCGGTTCTGTGCCAGTGTCTCCCGTGCCATATAATCGATTCTAAAGTTCTTAAGAGAGACCTTGAGAGTGTCCTTGCATTGCTTTTTCTGACCACCTTGTGAGCGCTTGCCCCGTGTAAGTTCTCCATAAAATAATCTTTTTGACAAGCATATACTTGCATTTCAGCAATGTGGCCAGCCCAAGGAGTGGTGCTCTCTGTAGTAGTCTGGTTAGTCTGCTTAACTCCTCTATGGATTTGGATTGCCAATCAATGGCATACTTAGGCATATTCCTTTAATGGATTCTTCCAAATGCTTTTCCTTGGTATTTCATTTTTCTCCCAAATCTATTTTATATTTACATTCCTGGTGCCTATTTTACTTCTTCATTTTGTCTATAATTTCTTCTCCTAAATAAACCTACCTTTTGGCAAAGAGAATAGCCATTATAAATTTGTCATGTGTTTATTTTGAATTAGGGATTGCTACCCTGACTTCAGGTGTCTGTTCTTAAATTCATAATTCTTTAAAGGTTTGTTTATTATGAATAATGTTTAGCTCAACACATACAATTTGCCCTATAACAATTTGGGATTATGAAATCTATTAGTCAAAAAGCATTTTTAAGCACTAACTATGCACTAGTCTTATGTATTTGTTGTATTTAAAATTTGAAAGGGAATGGGAGTGAGGGTAGGGAGGCATTTGAATTGAAAATATAGATATAGAAAAGATTATATTTAAACCTGTTTCTCTAATAATATTATTTTGTTTTCTAAATATATATACACCTATAATTGTAGTACCCAGACTGTGTAGGAATTGTGACATTTGCATCCAGCTAAAAGTTTAAAAGTGTATTGAAAAGTTGAAAGAGTGTATTGTGTGTATTCCTTCTTTGAGTCAGCATTGCATGCAAAGTTTGCTGAGATTAAATAAATAAATACGATTGTAATTTTCCTACCGGGCACACCCTAGGGACCAGACTAACTTTGTAGTGAACAAAATTAAAAACAAAACAGAACAAAACATGTTTAAGCTTGTACTAAGAAGCTGAAAAACCCTGTTTTAGCTTAAACAACTGGGTAAAGAATAAGATCAGTAGTAAAACGCACTTAAGATATATGCATGTTTGTTTGGCTATAATCCTGTTTTGACTTGGATAACCCAAGCATTTTTAATTTGAAGGGTAATTTACAGATGCAAGCTTCTCCACTTCCCCTCCCATGTGAGAAACAATGTTAATTAATTTCTGGCTCTTGGAGTGTAGCTGCTCAAGGAACTATACCCTTCCTAAGCTTCTCTCTCTCTTACACAAAATGTGAAGGTCCATTGGTAGTATTGGTCCTAAAAGGAAGGGTGTTGTCAGATTTTTCAAATCTTTCTTTGTTCCTGAAACTTTTGTTATCTTAATAAAGAAATGTAGATATCTTCTATGAACAGAAATAGGTAATTAGGTATTTATTGCACTCTTTACCACTCCTGCCTCTTGGAAACAATCCTACTGAGATGGAGTGCTCAACTAGTGATCAGAAATGCTAAATGCACATCTTGATGTCCAGCTGTACCTGCTAGGTTAGAAATTAATTCATTCTTTAGGGAACCAGGCTTTGGGATCCTCTCCTATCTATTCTCAGGCAAATTTTAAAAATGATATGAATAAACACTTTTTCAAATCTAACAGTTGAACAATACAAGTTACTAGCCTATGAATAATATCCAAGTAACAAAGATACTTAAAATTAGTCATCTTTTTGCAGTTTTGTCCTTTAAATTGTGACATAGCCAATTTGGGGGTTTACTTTCACCCTACGCTCCAAAAAGCCCCTAAGACAACTAACTTTGTGACTCTTCTTGATCCATCCTTTGCATTTCTGATTAGGGCTATCAAAATCTGTTAACCCAGCCATCTATAACTACCAATTTAGGTGCTCTGCAAACAGCAGGAAACATGTTCTCAAGACATTTGAAGACAAATTTAGTTGAGTAAAGGAATGAGAGACCCCAAGTACAGTATGTTCTCTTTCCCCTTCTCCCACAGAAAAAATGGCTTCCTATTTAATTAGTTAAAACAGGAAGCCATTTTTCTAATTATTTAACTAATTATTTTTGCTAATTTGTCATGAAACTCAAGTTTTTCTGTTAAATTAAAGGAAGTCAGCACTGTGTGTCAAAGTCTGCCCCTGGACCATTGAATAGACATGTTATGATCTAGGCTACTACATTTTTTATTTCTTTCACCTGAACTACCAGCGCTCTGAATTACAACCCATCCCCCATTAAATGCTCTCTATGGGGCATTTTTATTGGGCCATATTGTTGTTGTTCAGTCATTTCAATGGTACTCAACTCTTTGTGACCCCATTTGGGGTTTTCTTGGAAAAGATACAGGAGTGATTTGCCATTTCCTTTTTCAGCTCATTTTACAGATGAGGAAACTGAGACAAGCAGGGTAAAGTGACTTACTCAGTGTCATAAGCTAGTAAGTGTCTGAGACCAGATTTGAACTCAAGAAATTGTGTCCTTCCTGCCTCCAGCTCCAGGATTATGTTCTCTGCGCCACCTAACTGCCCCATTTATTGGGCTGTACTTCCTATCCATTGCTCTAGACTTAAACTCAGGTTCACTAACTAGCAAGTCAGTGGACAGATTTCAGAGGACTCCATGAGCTTGAATGAGAAAAGACAAAACAAATGACATCCTAATTTTTAATAGTCTCTAATTGAAATTTAGCATTTCCTTCAATTATGAATCAAAATAAACACATTTTAAGAAGGGGTCCATAGGTTCACCAACCTATCAAAGGGTCCATTATACAAAAAAAACCCCAAAAAACCCAAAGTCTAAATCTGGCTTTAGACACTACTTCTACAACCCTGGACAAATCACTTAATTTCTATTTGTCTCAATTTCTCCATAAAATAAAGATAATAATAGCTTGGACCTCACAGGATTGTAAGCCTAGATCAGAGCAGGAGTTCTTAACCTAAGATCCATGGAATTATTTTTGTTTTAAAATATCTTGATAACTGTATTTCAATATAGCTGGTTTCCTTTGTAATCCTGTGCATTTATTTCATACGTTTTATTTCTTGCATTTAAAAACATTCTGAGAAAGGGTCCATAAGTTTACATACATACACACACACGCACATGTTAAAAATTTCTGAAAAATTCTGAGCTACACCTTCTTGTTGTTTGCTTGTTTTTTTTTTCTTTTTCATGTTTTTTTTTTCCCTTCTGATCTGATTTTTCTTGTTCACCATGATGAATATAGAAATATGTTTAGAAGAATAGTACATTTTAAAGCTGCATCAGATTGCCTGCTCTCTTGGAGGAGGGGGGAGGAGAAGGAAAAAAAATTGGAACACAAAATTTTTCAAAGGTGAATGTCAAAAACTATCTTTGAATGTATTTAGAAAAATAAAATACTATTAAAAAATTTTAAAACTCTGAACTAGAAGATATCTGAAATTTCTCAAAGCACTAAAAATTATGTGAAATGACTCACTCACCTTTGCATCTTGCTAATGCAATGAAAATATTAGCTGATTTATTGAATAAATTAGTTACTGCTTGGAAAAATCAAAGAGAATCATTTTGACTCCTCAAGCTACTGCAAATTGATTTAAGGGTTACATTAGCAAATTACTAATGGTGGTCTGTATTTCTTTTAAATTTCAGCTTCTAGAATTATATTTTTGCCTCAGACCACAAATAAAAATTCACACAAGGATGAAAACATACAATGACTTCACAAACTAAGATTTTAATATTCAAATATTCAAAATATGGAGTTCCCATGGAATACTTGATCTCTCAAAGGGAAAGCCAACAAATAGGTACCTCTGAAGTTTCTCAGCTTTGCTGTTATGTGTAGCAAACATTATTTCACAACTTTGGGTTGTGGCATGTCTCTGACTTATCTGTCTTGAGCTAGAAAAGGTGGGGAAGGTATGGTGGGTCCTATCTTACAACCAATTATTAGGCAATTACCAGTAGGTTTATTGTTAAAACTTAACAATCTAATTTCAGAAGACAGCTGGGTTATATTTCATTTGAGTCAGCAGAGGGCACTGTTAAGTAGGAAGAAATTCAAGAGAACAGTCAACATTTTATTCATTAAAAAAGGACATTTTGCATTCAGGGTTCTATGGAATTAAAGAAGTAGAGCCGGTTTTACCTCAAGCTATCCATCTTCTCATATCTATCTGGCAATATAATGTAATATAATCCTCTATAATATATTATAATCTTACAATTCTTATAATCGAATATAAAAGTTGATTCATATAGAAAGTAGAGAGGTACAATGGAAAGCACATTGACTCTGGAAACAGAACACTTCAGATCTTACCTCTTACACTTAATATTAGAGACTATTAGGTGACTCCATGGTGAAAGTCAGGAAGACTTAAGTTCAAATACCGTCTCAGATACTTACCAGCTATGTAATACTGGACAAATTGTTTAATTTCTCTCTGCCTTAGTTTTTTCATCTGTAAAAAGGATAATAATAGTATTTATATCCCAAGGTTTTTGTGAAGCTCAAACACGATAATATTTGTAAAAGAGCTTTGTAAACCATAAAGTACTGCATAAATGCTAGCTATCATCATCATCATCATTTCCTGTATGACTTGAGGACTTCACGTCATTTCCCTTTGTTTCAGTTACTCTTCTGAAAAAAGGTGGACATAGGTGACCCCTAGGTCCATTCTAACTCTGTCTTATAATTCTAGGATTTTAGATGACTTCTCAGCATAGGGTCTGTGATCCTGAAATTTATAGTTTATATGTCTGAACCCAACTGGCTAAAAGCCAATCACTTGTAAAATTTTATATTTTTGCATACAAAATATTACAGTAATTTGGGGACTGGGAAAGAAAAAATCCCGGTAGTTATTGGAGAATTTGAAGGGAATGATCTAGATATTTATGAATTTGGAAAGGCCTGAAATATGGAGAGAATTTGAAGAAGAGATGAGGACCCGAGGACACTTCTGGTGTAGCTATCAGAAAAGAGCTTACAGTAAAGTTTAACAGGGAGAAATAAGTTGGAAAAAAAGAGCTAAGAGTAAAATAACAAACATTTAAACATAAAAACAAATAAACAAATCATTTAAATTGCACATCTTATAGCTCATGGTCAAGAACTTTAATTTGAAGTGAGAGGAAATTAAGAGATATTTAAGACTTCAAGCATGGGAATGAAGCAATGTGATGAAGCAAAACTTTTGAGAGGATGTGGATTTGAATCCAGTTCTGTTACTGTGTAGGTGACCTTGAATAAGTCATCTTTTTGTGAAATGAAAAGTTATATTAAATGATCTCCAAGGATTTCTTCCAAGAATCCTGTGGTTCTTTTGGCTTGTTTTTCTGGACCTTTTTGTCTAGATTTCATTGGTGAAAGAAGCTCTGATGAGTTACACACGCTACCAAAGCAGGTTGTCATTTTCTCTACAATTTTTAGTTTTAAAAAGTTGTCTTGGGTACTGAGAAGTTAGTGATTTGCTCAGAGCCCCCAAAATACTAAGTACCAGAGAAGGGTTTTGAACTTGTATCTTCCTGTTATTGGGGATCAGCCCTTATCACATTGCTTTTATGATCTTTTAAATAACTTAACAATGATGCATGAGAAAGAAATTTCTAGCTTCTGGTTATTCTTCCAGCTTCACAGTGGAAACAAAGGGACTTGGTCATCTGCAATGGCTAAAGAACAACTCATTGTTAAGACCAGCTGCAGCAACAGGATAATGGCAGTACCCATGAAAGGACCTAAATTAGGTTTTGCAGAAATGCTACAATATTCATGCCAAGAGAAGATATTCTTCTCATTTCCCTTTTTTGTTCCTTCCTATCAATCAATCCCTTTGTCCTCCTCACCTATCACACATGAGGCCTATTTAGGCCCTTTCATGAGTGCCCCCATTATCCTGTTGTTGCAGCTGGTCTTAACAATAAGAGTAGCTGGTATTTTTAAAATGATGTTTTAAGGTTTGCAAAACACTTTCCATTCATTATCTCATTTATTCCTTTAGCCAATTACACTTGACCTATTCTTTTGTTTCCATTGTGGCCTCCTACTTGGTAAATCTGAATGACTAATATTCATTTAGCACCTGCAGCTATAGCTGCTTCCATCTTGAGGTATCTCTGCCAACAATTGTAAATGTTTGTGAATATTGCCCAGCTTGAGAACTGTGACTAGGAGAGGGCAAGGTAGCCAGCCAGTTACAGAATATTTAGTGGGACATAATTAGAGATCACTTTAATATTTCCCTTTTATAAATGTGCATGTTCTATATAAACTATGTCAAATTGCTTACCATCTTAAGGAGGAATGAGAGTGATGTGATGTAGGAGAACATTCGTTTGGGGTTTAACACCAAATGATGAAATGATAGCCACCAAATGTTGAGGTTCAGTCATGTGAAGAACTCACAATGGCTATTCTCTTTGGCAAAAGGTAGGCTTATTTAGGAGAAGAAGTTACAGAAAAAATGAAGAGGTACAATAGACACCAGGAGTCATAAATATGAAATAGAGTTGGGAGAGCATATAGTTAGCAAGGAAAGGGATTTTTAACAATTTATGGTGAAAAAGGAAGTTTCCTAGTGGAACTCACAATCAACCAGGAGAAAGAGAAAATTAACCACGAGGTTGGAGCATATCCTTAATTTGTAGGCTAAATCCTAAAAGAGATTTAGCACCCTAAAAGATTTAGTTAGCTAAAACAAGAAAGATGCCACTAAACAGAGTGTCATTGGTCGACTATAATCCAAAAGGGGTTTGGCAAAGATGGCATGAGCCATGGACAGATTTATAGGAGAAATTTAACCTCAAGGGTTTGACATAACTTGGATTTCTGACTAGAGGTCTGACAACTTCCATAGAAGGTAGAACTATAAGGTTAAATTGATCCCCATTCAGTGCCCTTCTCTGCCTACTCCAGGGAGCAATTTCATCAATACTTTACACCCTCTCTGCCAACCACATCCAGTACCTCAGGATCTCATCAAAAGAAAAGAGCGGAGAAGAAAATTTGGAACTCAAAATTTTATTTTAAAATGAATGCTAAAAATTATCTTTACATGTAATTTGAAAAAAATACTGTTTAAAACAAACCCAAAAATGTGTGCTTGTACTGCCAGAAAATTCCACTGATGATTTATTTGATAATAAATCCACTTAGCTATGTCTTAGTGAAGGCACAAAACATCTGGTTGATAGTGACACACAGGAACGAAATTCAAATACAAGGGATACAACTTTTAGACTTTGTTGAAGATGTCCAAAGACAATAGTGTGCAGGTAAATGTTTAACAACTGACTCTCTGGGGGAAATGTATATAGAGTACAGTTTTGAGTTTAACATAAATTATTAATATTTTCTTTTTTAAGTCTAGACTTAGATGGGGATCAATTTAATTTTGTAGTTCCACTCTCTGTGGAAGTTGTCCAACATTAAGTCTAGATAATCAGCAAAAACCAAATCCTGATTTGTAACTTTGTTAATTTTCCAAGGTATACATGCTTACACTGAAATTTTAACCATCTGCTCTGTTCAAGCAGACTCTTAGACACTCTTATTTGCTTTTTTTAGGTTCCACATAGCAATCATACTCAAGCATATTCATTGTTAGCTTCCTAGTTCTTAATTTTCTAAAGATCACTAGTACTTGTACGCCATCTATGAACACTTAGATAGCTTTACTGTATGTATTTTGGGAGATTTTACATTAAGACACTGTGAAATATCTAGAAAAAATGACATGCTGAACAGCCCTAAGTAACAAATGAAGAGACTCTGAGAAGGTCAGGGGCAGTAAATATACTCCTAGATATTTTTCATGCAAAGCATGTGACACAGGATGGGTCACACAGCAAGGATGACAAGCAACAGATGGATTCCCAGACTTGAAAATTGGAGTCCACAGAAACATGAATAGTTGACCAGAAGACTGGAAACTCAGCTGAGCCAATGATCTGCTATTCTAGACAGAAATAGAAGCATGGAGCATGCTGTCAGTTTTGATGTTTGCTAGGTCTGGACTCTCAACCTGTTGAGTGAAGAGGGATATGAGCAGACCAGAATAGAAAGAAGACAGTCCCAAATTTTAGCATTTCAGATGGTAAGGAGAACTCTGCTTTCCTCATTTAGGGCTCCTGAGGGGAACTGGCAGTTTTGACTAAATATCCCATTGCTGTAGTGTGAATGAATTCCTAACAACTGACTCCCCTTAAATCTCAGCCAGAGACTTAAGCTTGATTATTTATTTTTGAGAGGCTTTATTGTTGATAAAGGAAAATCTAGTGAAATCAACTTGGGTCAAGAATAGAAGTCATTCACTAAAGAATTCTTGGGTATCACCAATATAAGAGAATATACTTTTTTTTTTGGCACTCAGGGTTAAGTGACATAATCCTGGATTATAGTTAATACATGTGTGAATCTGTATTTGAACTCGGGTCCTCCTGAGACCAGTGATCTATCCATTGTGCCACCTAGCTGCCCCAGAGAATATATTTTCAATTTATATTAAATTGATTAAACAAGAGGCAGTTTGGCATAGTGGGACTCAGGCAAATCCTACTTCTGAAACATGCTGGTTTTGTGATTGTAGGCAAATCATTTAAGTCTTCAGTCCTCTGGGATTAATTTACTAAAAAGTTGCAGAGAAGGTGTTGGGCTTGTATTGATATAGTAAATTTCTAATATGACTGGAATCACCGGTCCATGTCCTATCCCTCCTTTCTCCCTAAATTGAATCAAGTCCTTATTAATATGTTATTATATGAGAAGCTCTTCTTCTAAATCTTAAGTAAAAGGGACCATCCTCACTGGCTATACAGATGTACTCTCTGAGACAATGATTCTCAGAGCTTATTCTGAAATAAATCTGTAATATAATCAATATGGATATTTATACCAGTGACATACATACCAACCTATGCCTCCCTATCCTGCATCTGATGTTTATATATGACCTCTCATAAGTTCATCACATGGGATCCACCCAAAGTATTGGGTGAGGGACCTCTTTATTTTCTCTTGATGTTGCAAAGGTGGCACTGGAATATGGGTCCTGCCCATTCATTATCCCTAATTCTCATTTCATGACCTAGCCTATCTACTTTTTTGCTCATCTATTCCTTTAGAATCCTTTACCCAAAATAGTGATTCACTCAGTGAAAATTAATTTTAATGGAATTAGGCAATTAGAAAACAGATTAGCTGTATCTTACTAGAAGATTTATGTAACCTTAATTACTAAGAGGTCAGGATTTTCATTTGTTCCTAGGAAAGTATTTGGAACTAAGGTTGTTCCTTCACACTCATACCTTTTTTAGGTTTCTTGTCTATACCCATCCCGTGTCCAGAGAAGGTAATCTAAAAAGGAACTGGAGTGGATTGGTAGTCTTTGTTCAATTTAGGTTTTAAGACCTTGGGAGATTTAGAAGCTTTTTCAAGGCTCACGGGAGATAACTGCGTTTGAGGGAAGAATGACCATGATATCATTAGAATTGGGGCAACTTAGAGAAATGGGACAACTCTCTCTCTCTGGCACTTTCTTCTGAGTATTCTGGATGTTGCCCAAGAGGCATTAGATATGTAATCTAGTGACGAAATTGAAAGAGTAAAGAAGCCCTTCCTCCTCCACTTTATTTTGAAAACCCAGTGTAAGAGCAGATTTTTTTTTCTTTTAAATGGTGCTTTATTTTTCCAATTGCATGTAAAAACAATTTTTTGACATTGATTTTAAATAAAATTTTGAGTTCTAAATTTTCTCCCTCTCTTCCTCCCCTCTCCTCTCTAAGAAAGCAAGCAATTTTGATATAGCTTATATATGTGCAGTCATGTAAAATATATTTCCATATTAATCATGTTGTAAAAGGAAAAATAGAACAAAAAGAAAGCATTTATGAAAAAAATAAAGGGGAAAAAGAATCCTTCAATCTACATTCAGATTCTAACATTTTTCTCTCTGTGGATGTGCATAGCATTTTCCATCATGAGTCTTTTGGAATTGTCTCAGATCATTGTATTGAAGAGCAGATATTTTGATGAAAGAAACTTTCAGCATGTTTTCATGGACAGGATAATGGATTTAGAACCAGAGATATTTCTTTAAATACTTGTCTTGCTATTTACTGCTTATGTCAGCATATGTAAACCTTCCTTGGACTTCAGTTTCCTATGAGAATTGAGGAGGTTAGACTAGATGATATTCACAGTTCTAAATCTAAATTTCTATTTTTTCAAAAATCTGATAAGTATTGGTAAGACACTGATCACATACCAGCTTCCAAGAAGTCACAGTCATAAAGAAGTAGAGTCATATAAATAATTCAGAACATAAGAGAAGTCCAAAGTTATTCCTCATATGACTTAAGGAGGAGAGGGAGCAAGGAAGGAAAGGAGGGAGGAAGAAAGACAGATAGAGAAACAGAGACAAAGAGACAGAGAAAGAGAATGAGGGGGAGACAGAGAGAGAGAGAAAGAGAGAAGGAATGAAGGAGAGAGGGAGGAAGGAAGGGAGAGAGAAAGATGGAGAGGAAGAGGATATATCAGGATGCAAAGAGAGAGGGACATGGTGAAGGATTGGGGGGGGCAGGAGGGAGATGTACTTAAATAGGAGAGGGTTAAGGAGTGACCGGTGGTAAGAACCAGAGCATAAGTCCTAGGAGCCAAAACTAGTCAATGAACAGATATTTATTAGGCGTCAACTTTGTGTCAGGCCCTGTGCTGAGTGAGGATTAAAGTAAAAAAAAGGAAACAATGTCTATCTGCAAGAAATTTACACATACAAATATATACTTATATGGTGACATTATAGATAAAGTGTGAGACTGGGATTCAGGAAGATCTGTTGAAGTGGTCAGTTGGGCAACACAGTTATTCTTCCTTCTTTTCTTCCTTCCTTCCTTCCTTCCCTCCTTCCCTCCTCCCTTCCCTCCTCCCTTCTCCTTCCTCCCTCCCTTCCTTTACTCCCTCCCTCCCTCCCTCCCTTCCTTCCTCCCTTCTTCCCTCCCTTCCTCCCTCCCTCCCTCCCTTCCTTCCTCCCTTCCTCCCTTTCTTCCTCCCTCCCTCCCTCTCTTCCTTCCTCCCTTCCTCCCTTCCTCCCTCCTTTCCTCCCTCCCTCCCTCCCTTCCTTCCTCCCTTCCTCCCTCCCTTCCTCCCTTCCTCCCTCCCTTCCTTCCTTCCTCCCTCCTTCCCTTCCCTCCTTCCCTCCCTCCTTTCCTCCCTCCTTCCCTTCCTCCTTCCTTCC